>BLBF01014608.1:0-16683 GCA_015471245.1 Laticauda colubrina
TCAGCTGTTAAAAGAAGGAAAACTTTTCACAAATTAGAGAAATTAAAATTTGATATAATTTGCTTACAAGAAGTTCATATTAAAAAGCAACATGAGCATTTGTTAGTACAGCCAAAATTAGGGAAAATATTTACTTCTTTGATTCAATGTAAGAAAAGAGGAGTGGTTCTCTATATTAAAGAAGATATTCCAGCAAAACTGATCTACACGGATGAAGATGGAAGAGTATTAATTGTGGAAATAATGGATAATAATAAAAAAATACTCTTGATTGCAATTTATGCTCCGAATGATAAGCAAGAAGAGTTTTATAAAAAACTACATATGGAAATAATTAGACTGGACTATGTTAACATAATCATGATGGGAGACTTTAATGGAATTGTGGACAATAAATTGGACTATATAACAACAACAACAAAACAAAATAGAAAGATTCTCCCTAAATCTTTTTTTAAAATGACAGATGAATTAACCTTAAAAGATATTTGGAGGGAAAGAAATGTTAAAACTAAACAATATACTTTTTATTCTAATAGACATTTATCATGGTCCAGGTTAGATATGATTTGGATCTCAACAGAATTAATGTCTACTATTCAAGAAACAAATATTGAAATAAGTACTTGGGCAGATCATAGTCCAATGACAATTAAATGGAAGGGACAAAAAAAAAGATTGAGATGGACATTAAACAATACCATTTTAAAAGAGAAAGATTTTATACAATGGATGGAGAAGGAATTGGTCTTTTTTTTTAAAGAAAATAAAAAAGAAGATACCTCAATACAGAATGTTTGGGATACAATGAAGGCATATGTAAGAGGTTTGATAATAGACTATACAAGAAAAAAGAATATTAGGAAAAGACAAACCTCTAAGGCCTTGGAAGATGAATATATAAGACTTGAAAAAGAATTACAGAAAATACCACAGAAAAAAGATATTAAATTGAAACTGGATGTAATTAAGCATAAAATGGAATTAATAGAGAAAGAAGAACTGGCACAGAAAATTAGAAATTCTAAACAGAATTATTTTGAAGATGCAAATAAACCAGGTAGATGGTTAGCATATAAACTGAGAAAGGAGAAGGAATCAAGAAAAATATTGAAACTAATAAATGATCAAGGTCAAGTTTGTTGTGGTAATAAGGAGAAAAAGGAAATTATTCGAGATTATTATGGACAACTATATAAACAAGAGAATATTGATGAGAAAAAAATTAAACAGTATTTACAGAATGCTAACTTACCGAAGATACCTAAAGAGACTGAAGAAATGTTAGAAAGCAATATAACAATGATGGAACTAAATGAAGCATTTAAAAGACAAAATAATGGGAAAGCACCAGGTCCAGATGGGCTTCCGGCAGAATTCTATAAAAAATTTCAAGAATCATTGAACACTCCATTGTTAGAAATTATGAATGAAGTTATGTTAAAAAAGATGACACCCAAAACATGGTCAGAGGCTTATATTACACTTATTTTAAAGGAAGAGGCTGACCCGTTGCAAATTAAGAATTATAGACCTATTTCCTTATTGAATGCAGATTATAAAATCTTTGCTTCAATCTTAGCAGAAAGACTGAAAAAATATTTAAATAATTTTATCCATCCAGATCAAAATGGATTTCTACCAAAGAGACAAATTAGAGACAACATGAGAGTAATTTTGGATACCTTGGAATATTATGAGGCTCATCCTGAAAAACAAATGGCTTTGATATTCCTAGATGCTCAAAAAGCATTTGACAACGTGAACTGGAGATTTATGTTATTATTATTGGAACAGATGGGCTTTGCCAGAAAATTTATTCAAGCAATAGAAGCCATATATAATAAACAGACAGCAAAGGTAATGATGGAGGGAGAATTTACAGATCTTATTAATATAAGAAGAGGTACAAGACAAGGATGTCCCCTATCTCCTTTGTTATTCGTATTAACTTTGGAAGTGTTGAATAGAAATATTAGAGATGACAAAAATATAAAAGGAATGAAAATTAAAAAGGAAGAATTTAAACTACAAGCTTTTGCTGATGATTTAGCTTTTATTCTGGAAGACCCGTTAGAAACCGCTCCAAAATTATTGGAAAAGGTAGAGACATATGGTGAGATGGCTGGCTTGAAAATAAATAAAGATAAAACAAAGATTTTGACAAAAAATATGTTGTTGAGACAAAGAGAAGAACTGACAGATCTTTTGAAAATTCAAATTACAAACAAGGTTAAGTATTTGGGGATATATTTGACAGCAAGATGTAGCACATTAAAAGAGAATAATTATATTAAACTTAAACAACAGATAATTACAGATTTGAAGAAATGGGAAAATTTACAATTGTCATTAATAGGGAGAATTTCAACAATTAAGATGAATATTTTACCTAGAATTTTATTTCTCTTTCAAACAATACCAATTAGACTTGGAAAAGACTATTTTGAAGATTTAAATAAAACTATGTTGAAGTTTATATGGCAAGGTAAAAAAGCGAGAATAAAGCTAAAACTTTTGCAAGATGCTAGAAATAGAGGAGGTTTTGGTCTGCCTAATTGGGAATTGTATTATCAAGCTGCAAGTTTGATGTGGGTCAAAGAATGGATAACATTAAGAAAACATAGATTGTTGACATTAGAAGGACATGACTTACTGTTGGGCTGGCATGCTTTTTTATGGTACAAGGGAACTAAAACACAGGGGTATTTCAGAAGACATTATATACGGGAGTCTTTGTGGTCAAATTGGGAGAAGATAAAAAAACAATGTTATTTGAAAATTCCAATTTGGTTATCGACTATTGAAGCATTTTCCTATACTATGATTTATAAAAAGGAACAAACAGTTAGATATGGGGAACTGTTGGATGAAAAGGGTGGACTTAAAACGATCCAAAATTTAGAGGAACAAGGTATAAGGATGAATTGGTTTTCATATGCGCAAATACACTCAAGATATCTTGAAGATTTTAAAACGGAAGGATTCTATGATAAACAGACTGATTTAGATAAGATATTGATGGGTACTGATGAGAAAGTGATTAAAAAGTTATATGGTTATTTATTGGGAATTAAGCTAGAGGAAGAACAAGTTAAAGAAACTATGATTGCATGGGGGAAGAATTTTGGATATGGAATTGATTTAGAACAATGGCAAAAATTGTGGTCTCAAAATTATAAAATGACAATGTCAACAGCATATAAAGAAAACTTGTATAAGATGTTTTACAGGTGGCACCTTCCCCCGACAAGAATAGCAAGAATGTTCAAGAATAAATCTGAAAAATGTTGGAAATGTCATCAGATACCTGGCTCATACTATCATATGTGGTGGACTTGTGAGAATGCTAGAAAATATTGGACTAAAATTCACATGTGGTTGGAAAAAATGACAAAGAAACACATAGACTTGAAGCCAGAGATCTTTTTATTGGGAATTTTACCTGATATATATAATAAAGACTTGAAATATTTGATTGTAAATGTATTAACGGCGGCTAGGATTGTATTTGCTAAAAACTGGAAGAATGAGAAAATACCATTGCAGGAAGAAATTATTAAGAAAATATTGGAATGTGCTGAGATGAGTAGATTGACATTTGAAATTAGAGAACAAGAAGATAAACAATTTTATGCAATTTGGGGTTTTTTTTATCAATGGTTAGATGATAAAATACAATAATAGAACATTAATACTATATATATGAAGAGTTTTTTAGGATTGATTTGTTATGATTATACGACAAATTATAGAATAATTTGTTTGAAGTATTGTTATCTCGCAAAGCATGAATGATTAAAAGTATAGTCAGAAAAAAGATTTTTTTATTTTTATTTTTTTCTTTAGTAATATTAGAATATGGATTGACAATATGAGTGGTTATGCAATATAATTGCAATTGACACTATAAAATGAATGCACAAAACTGATGAACCAACCGATACACCGGAAGTATATATGAGAATAGATGTTTTTAATGTTTTGTATGTTTGTTTGTTTGTAGAAAATTAATAAAAACTTTATTAAAAAAAAAAAAAGAAAACCTTTTACTACATGCACACTCTAGTTACTGAGGCTACCAAAGAGATGGTGCTTCGTAGCCACTTGACTATTTCACAAGGTTTTGAAATTGAGCCGTTCCTACAAATGCTCAAGTCTTTGAAAATGTGTTTGCTACTGAGCTCACAAGCCACCATAACTTTTGCTTTAATAAAATAACCATTTTTAAAAAATATATTTGTGTCATGGCCCCACCGGAGCCTGAATCTGAGGAGAAGGACAAGACAGAGCTAGGGCCAACAGAGGAATGACCAGAGGAGCAGAGTGAGGCAGTCCCAGGTCCCTTGTTCCTGGGAAGGGTTACCAGCAAGCAAGAGGGGGAGCAGGAGAACCAGGCAAGGGAGGAGGAGGAGGAGGCAGCAGACCAAGCAGTGGAACAGAGGAGCTATGGCACTCTGGCAATAAGCAATTACCTCACCCTGATTCCAAAGCACAAAGAATGGAGAGGAGGAAGGATCAGTGCAGGACAAGCCAATGACTTGGGAGGAGGGTGCTCAACCCCTCACAAGACTCACCTGTGGAAGAGACCCTGTTGAGAGGGGCATTTGTCAGGAACAGGTGTTATCTTTTTCAGCCTCATGTGCTGTTACCTATGTCTGGATACTTTGCTGTGTTTTGTCTTGTTTGCCTTGTTTGCCATGCTGGCCTGGCTATGTGTCACAGTGACACAGTTATATTCCAGGTGGTGCTGCAGTCCCAGGGAACTCTTCCTGTGACAAGGACTTTCAGAAACCAAACTAATGGAACTGTGGCTGCTCTCAGAACTGTGCTGCTTCTCTGGAGTAATAGCAGCAGGACCAATTGGAGGTTTGCTCCTGGACTTGCAGGTATGTTGGACTTTTGGGGAAAACTTGGAACAATAAAGGGGAGTTAAGCAGGGGTGGGATTCAAATTTTTTAACAACTGGTTCTGTGGGCGGGGCTTAGTTGGTGGGCATGGCTTGGTGATCATGTAACTGGCTGGGTGTGGCCAACTCAATATCACTCACATCGAGGCACACATCTCCTCACCTGGCCTCTCATGACTGTGGGGATGCTGCAACAGTCGTAAGTGTGAAAAATGGTCATAAGTCACTTTTTTCAGTGCCATTGTAACTTTGAATGGTCACTCCACACAAGCAAAGTACCAGCAAAGAAGGGGAAAAAAACTCCAGAGAAGTTCCTGAGACAGGAAGTCTAGTCCTGCCAAAAATGTAATAAGGGTTAACGGAGAGGCAGTTTCTGTAAGCAACATCAGAATGTTTCCTTCCTGCCTTCCTTACAGGATTAGGCCATTAATTTATTCTAACAACCAGTTCTCCAAACTGCTTAGAATGTTAACAACCGGTTCTAGTGAATAGGTGCGAAGTGGTAGAATCCCACCCCTGGAGTTAAGTTTTAATTCTGGCCAGTTCATTTATTTGCCCAGTCCCGGGTCATCACAATTGGGCTTTATTTGCTGTTACGGATAGTCTTCACTGAACAAGTGCCCTGTTTAACAACCATTCAAATTATTCTGGACCTAAAAAATAATTTTACAATTAGCCCTCACATTTATGACCATCACAGTGTCTCCATGATTACATGGTTAAAATTGGACCATTATATCTGCTGGGCATTTGCAGATATCTCATGGTCACATAGCTGCTATTTGCATACTTAATGGCCGGTTATCAATAAGAAGAGTCAAGAGAACCTTGCAATAAAATTGTAAGTCTTGGTCATGTGATGTCCTGTTAACTATGTTGCTTAGTGACTGAATTTTCAGTCCCAATTGAAGACTACCTGCATAACTTATATAAAATACTTAATTTGGTAGTGACATATTTAATGAAGTAAATACCAGAAAAAAAGCCAGAATATAAGACAGCTTTGTCTTCAAGTTTTTTTTAAAGAAAAACTCTTATTTTATCTTTGTGGTAATGCAAAGTTATTTACTGCAGATCCTATGAATAATGCAAATGCAAGATTTATTGTACTGCATACCAAACATTTACAAGATCATTTGTTAAGATGTAGGAGCAGCAGCTCTTTACCAAGCTTCTTATGCTCCTCTTGTCTATTAGGATAAGAATTAGGATTCAGATCTATTAACTCACCTTTTAACCCACTCCTTTTATCTCTGCCCTGGAGTCATATCATTTGATTGTCTTAGTTTTAGCTTTTAAAGTTTTATGAGTTATCAGGAGTGAAGAACCAAGAATGCTAACATGCCTGGCAGGCATAGCAATGTGACAAAGGCGGCAGTAAGAAAAACTTCAGAATATCTTGAAGAAGATAAGCAACACAACAAAAAATACAGGACTATCCGAACAACAACAAAAGGCTCATAAATCTATTTACAATCAATGACAACTATCATGCCATATTTGTCTGGGACTCTAACAAGCTTTTATTCTCTAATGAGGATTTAACTCAAATAGGAAAAGGAAAAGTAGCCAGAGTGGAATTTAAGACTGGTGAAGTTGATTCAACTGGTAACTCATGACAGCACAGTTGGTTTTTTTCTCCACCTTGGCAACTTTAAGCTCCAAACTTCAGACCTTGTCTTCAGTGCTCTCATCTGCAGTTGAAAGTGCATTAGAGGTTAATGCAAATCTGTCTTTACTTGTGAAAAATGCTTATTGCACACACAGTCATATCTGTATGAGATCAACAAAAAGGTAGAGGAAATAAAACACCAAGAAAGTACAAGAAATATTCCTTAACTTTTCAAAGAATGGCTGGTCAAAATGGAAATATGGGGTGAGCACAACTGAAGAGCAAAGTTCAAAGCTTAGCACTCAAGGACTATGTAAAACATATGTACTTCCATTAGATAAAGTCATTTATACAGTAGATAGAAAGCAAAGATTAAAAATTGAATATAAAAAGTGTTATTCTGAAATGTGTCATATTCAGGTGTAAAATAACATAAAATGAACTAGCAGATCTCCCTAACTAATTTCCCCCACTGTCAAGATTTTAAAAAAACTTGTGCCATTACTTCTACTCAAGGTAGCCTCCTATTATACTTTTCAGAAAGAGCAAATGAATCTAATATGGTTCCTTGATATCATATCAAGTCTACAAAATGTGATACCAATCACCAATTCTTTAAAAGACATTCAACCACTGCATGCAGGTGACATTCACTTCTGCCAAAATAGTCATTCCTTATATCTGAATTATTAGAAAGCTTTGAGGTGAGACTGCTCCATTTAGCAAAAGAGATGTTTCAGTATAAATCAAGTTGAATTAAAATCCCCCACAGGGTCCATAAGTACAAATCATGGGGCAATAAGAGAATAATCCATGCATGCCAATTCAGACACCCGTTGTGATGAAGAAAACCACATATATATCCCCAAAAGCATCCTCATATCATACCATAAGAGATCAGTCTGGAAGTTTACCAATATACACCTCAAAGTCTATACTCTTTTCTTAGCAAATTACCATAATTGACTAACTCATTGCTCAGTAATACCAAACGAAGCTGGAAAAACAAAAGAACTATTGGACAATGCCAATTCTGCCATCAGAGAGTTAAATTATCAGAAATAGCTACACGATATATTTCAGATGAAGCTACAGCACATTACAATCAGCTTACCCAATTATACAGTGCTGTTGTAGGCTACTTTGAAGGGAATTTTAAAAAGCCTGAAGACACCTTTAAACTATTTCATATCAAATTTGGAAACACCTGGACTGGATGTTCTACCCTGGCTTGAAGACATCAGGAGTTGAGAATCATAAGGCACGACACTTAATGATAGTCATAGAGCAATCAGTCTTACTAGGAGACAGTCAATATAAAGTGTAAGTACACAAGCGACAAAGTGACAGTCATACAGTCACAAGTGGGAGGGGATGGGTGATAAGGAGTGATGATAAGATTTAACAGTAATAGTAGCACAGACTTTGTAATAGTTGAACAGGATTGAGGGAATTATTTGTTTAGCAGAGTGATTACTTTCAGGAAAAAAACTGTTCTTGTGTCTAGCTGTTCTGGTCTAGTTGTGCAATGCTCTATGGTGTCATTTTGAAGGAAGGAATTGAAACAGTTTATGTCCGGGATGTGAGGGCGTCTGTAAATATTTTCACAGCCCTCTTTTTGACTCATGCAGTGTACAGGTCTTCAATGGGAAGGCAGGTTGGTAGTAATTGTTTTTTCTGTAGTCCTAATCACTCTCTGAAGTTTGTGTCTGTCCTGTTGGGTTGCACAACTAAACCAGACAGTTATAGAGGTGCAGATGACAGACTCAATAATTCCTCTGTAGAACTGGATCAGCAGCTCCTTGGGCAGTTTGAGCTTCTTGAGTTGGCACAGAAAGAACATTCTTTGTGGTGCTTTTTTGATGATGTTTTTGATGTTAGGTGTCCATTTTAGGTCATGTGATATAGCAGAACTTCAAAATTTGAAGGTCTCTACTGTTGATACTGTGTTGTCTAGTATTGTAAGAGGTGGTAGTATGGGTAATATCTTTGTTGGTGCAATCATTTTAAATAAATGATGGTTTTGAACAAGATTCCATTAGAAGGCTCTTTTTCATGGATGGAAGTCTGTATTCTATCAGATGAATGGGTACTTGAGATTAAATACTCTGAAATAAGACACCTTCTCTATGTCTACTTGTAGTATTTTGAGAATTTACAAATTTAGCATAGTTAGACAAACATGACTTCATATTGTTTAACTCCAAATAATCAGTTACACAGTTTATGAAAGTGCATGAAATAAAATGTTGATATTCAAATTGATTATAATAGAAAATATTTTTAAAATAATATGATATTTATAATATATCTTATTATGAAGCAGACATTTTTATTCAAAGGCCAAATAACTTTACCAACAACCCTAATAACATTTAAGTCCCATTCATTAATCATTTGGTATTTGTACAGTGCTTTGCATTTCAAATAAATAAGACTCCTCCTATTCTAGCTTCCTTTTCTTATTTATACATCATTCAACACAGTACAGTATCAATTTCAATCATCAGTTATTCTATTATAAATTTAGAAAAATCCCAGCAGCAAGAGTTTCCTTTTATTAAAAAAAATTGAACTCTGATGAAGAACTGTACCTTTAAATTGTGTTTTTCCAAAACTGGCAGCCTCTACATATTTGGGGATTAGATTTTCAATAATTTCCCATGATTTCAGCAAAACTGACTGGGAATTGTGAGAGTTACAGATCAAATAAACACTTCTCCTTCCAAAAATACCTTGTCTATCTGCAGTTGACAGAAGCTATTGTAAATTAAAATGATTGTTAACCATATAAAGGAAGACAGAGTAAATAAAAAAAATATGTATATAGTCAATCAAAAAAGCCATAAGGTCACAAGGCTAAAAGTATATGTCACTGAGCATCCAAGAACAAAGCACTGTGTAGCAGCTTATATTCAAGAGGAATCTCTGGTATGGAAATCAAATAGGACACTATTTCTGCATGTGAAACCAACAGAAAAGATGGGAATGGACATATTCTTGACAGAGTTGCCTTGTATATCAAGGGGGCACACGGCTCTATAAAATGGAATGAACCTACTATGTCTTGGTGATTAATTTGGCTCAATCATGTTTCCAGTGATGATTCACATTTCCATTTTAAGTATCAGGTTGATGATTTGAAGGTCTCCAGAGGGTGGTGTTTTTGTGAGAGGCCTGGTAGCAATGATTCATGTCCTCGCCACCTTACTAATAAATTACTATAGCAAATTTTACATGGTGCTGTTTTTGAAGAAGATTCTGAAGCTGATCCAAAATATTGTGTCTATTGCTAATGCAATGAGTAGTTATTCTACAATCACTGCATTAGTTAACAGTTTGTTTCTGGAGCAACATGCTGGTGATTAAAGATTTACAGATTTACATATCCCCATTTTCAGGTTCTCACCAAACTCTCTTTCTAGGCTAAATTGAATGTATCAGAAGATTCTAAAAAGGGAAAAGAAAGTGTTTGGAAAAACATGGAAAAACTACAATCATTGGTGGCATGGGAAGACATGATACAACTATATAAAATAATTGAGAAATAACATTGATAACATTAAGAAAATGATTTTCCCCTTCCATTCTTACAAGGTGAAAACTCAAAGTCACCAAATGAAGATAAATGTAAGGAGATTAAAGACTGATAAAAGAAAATACTTTTCCCCCACAAAATTTGGAAGTCATTATCTTTTTCCTTTGTAGCTTGATTTTCCAAAGTTACTGAATGAAATTCATTGACAGTATGATTGATTTGTTGCTGTAGTTCAGTCCATAAAATATATCATTGGATTAAGCACTGACTGGAGAAATGAACTACTGTAGGCTTTGCTATGGGTTATCTATTGCAGGTTGAATCAGAAGTACAAGGAATTAACAGGGGATGATACTAGCAGGACAAAACATGCACCAGTAAATATCACAGTTCAACCACTGACATTGTGATAAAAGTTTCCTCACTCACTGCCTCCTTCCCATTTAGTTCCCTTCTGCAGAAGCTTATGTCAGAAATACTGATCTATAATTCTAGCTCACCTAGTCCAGATGTTTGTTCTGGCCAGCCAACTTCACAAGGAGGCTTGCTAATCTCCAGCAGATGGCCTTCAGAGGAAATCAAACTTCCATCAAGACCAATCAGGGGTGGGATTCTACGAGTTCGCACCTATTTGCTAGAACTGGTTGTTAACATTCCAAGTAGTTCGGAGAACTGGTTGTAAGAATAAATTACTGGCCTAATCCTGTAAGGAAGGCAGGAATGAACATTTTGGTGTTGCTTACAGAAACTGCCTCTCTGTTAATCCTTACTACGTCCTTGGCAGGACTAGACTTCCTGTCTCTGGAACTTCTCTGGAGTTTTTTTTCCTCCTTTGCTGGTACTTTGCTTGTGTGGAGTTACCATTCAAAGTTACAGTGGCATTGAAAAAAGTGACTTATGATCATTTTTCACACTTATGACTGTTGCAGCATTGCCACAGTCATGAGAGGCCAGGTGAGGAGATGCATGCCTCAATGTGAGTGATATTGAGTTGGCCATGCCCAGCCAATAACATGACGACCAAGCCTCACCCACCTGTTTCACCACACCCACAGAACCAGTTGTTAAAAATTTGAATTCCACCCCTGAGACCAATGATCATTAATGCTATCTTTCCTATAACATCCAAGATATGAGTAGGGTTGGGGACTTGTTTGATTAACACAGAACTGTTTTCTACCACAATCCCACACTACATTCACCATACTTCCTTACAGAAATGAGGAATTAGTCATAAGATTATAACACAAAACTTTTATGGATATATGATTTGTTGTTAATTCCTTGTATGCATTATAGCCCCAAATTACCATTCTATAAACTCAAAGCCTAGACACTTCATGGTGGCAAGGAAACACCTATTAGAAATGTCCAATAAGTTGTTTGCTATTTGATAGCAATCAGTTAAAATGAGGGATTATTGTAAACAATTCTATATAATCCAGACTTGAAAAAAGAGAATGACAGCATATTCTTTGTCAGAGACTCTTTTATTACAAGAAAAATGTCTATTTAAGTTTTTATTGTGTGTTAGTACAACAATGTATTCTGAAAAAGATTCAGAAGAATAAATTGGTGCACTGCACTGGTTGGTATATCAAGCTTTTAGATGATCACAGATGAGACCTAGCATAACATAGGTACAATTTAATGCAAAATCAATTTCTGCCCAAATAACTCATTTCAAGAAACACTGTTCTTTTTAGATCTATTTAAAATGAGAGTGAAGAAATCTTTCTGTGATTTATTTTCCCCAGAAATGCTCAGTTTCAGATTCTTGATGTAAAATAAATCAAAGAATTTTCATTTGTTTCATTGATTAAAAACAAACGTTAGAACAATTGTCGATCCTTCTGCAATGGGATTTATATAGGAACACAGAATGAAAATGCTGAGAAAATGCCATCATGACATATTTACATTGCTGAAATACAGGTGAAAAAAGTTGAGGAATCTCTGATGATCTTCTATGAAACATCTAGTATAGTACTTTTCCAGCATGTTAAATGTTACGGGCTAAATTTCTTTGATTATTCAGCCAAGGATTTATGGAGAAACAAGCTTGTGCTCTTCCATTATATAACTACATGTGTAAGAGAGCTATTCTATCTAGACATGTTTTCAAAACAATTTTGCAAGGTTCAATTCTGTAGGTTTCTGGATAAATTAAAAGGTCCTTTATATTCTGTAGAGCAGCCTTTCTGAAGCTGATGCCTTACAGTTGTGCTGGATTGTGTCTCCATGTCAGTTTTGTGTGTCCAGGATTGGATGGAGATGTTGGAAGCAGTCCTCCAGCACATCTGGAGGGCATCAAGTTGGCAAAGAATGTTATCACTTATAGAGACTTTCGTACTTTCTTTGAGCTTTCTTTCTGTCATCAAAAAGGAATTTAGCTAAACTTGAACTCTGTTTAAAAGAAAAAAAAATCTGTATAAAATAGCCTCAAATGTTGTTGACATACATTCCTGTCATAGAAATCTTCATTGAAGAATCAAACAGAGCAGGCTAAGACATCAACCTAACTGATAAATTCAGTCTTAATTCTAGACACAAGGCAGAATCATGTCCCACTGCATCTGACTCTACACCTACCTTACTATATATAGCCTATCAACAGTCCTAACTACTCAGTGTGCAAAAGCATAATTACTATCCAGCTAAGAGACAAAAACAAACAATTATTAAGCTCATCTGAACATGGGATCAGCGATCCATATGAAATGATAAGTAGGAATGACCTTGAGAGAGAGAGGAGAGGAAAGCAACCAAGGTAATGATCAAATAAAAGGCAGCTGAGCACAGAGCACTAATGTGGGTGAGGCAAGAGAATCAGAAGAGAACCTCTCTAGTTTTTGGGTGTAAGAGAAATGTTGGGAAAGAAGTACTTTCAGACTTTCAAGATTCCGTTAATGTAAATTTCCCAAAAAATAGAATTAGCTCATCTATCCATGTTTCTCACCTGGTATACCTTGCAAGGCAGACATCATGATATCTGGAATCCTAATTCGCGAAAGTGCCAGGTTTTGTAGTAAGTTGTGTTTACATTCAATTATAGTAAATAAAATTCTTCTTTAGGCCTGACGTGAAACACAGAGATCACAGAGGCATGGAGCAGATGAGTTGCTCTGAATGCATGAACCAGTGACATTATGTGTTACCAGTGTCATAGGTAACACATAATTATCCTGGAAATGTTTAAAAATGAACTAGAGAGAGAAACTACCCAGCTGCTATTATTGGTGAACTCATTTACTGGCAATGTCATGTGAGACAATGAATTTATACTGACACTTTAAAGTGTCAGTATAAAGCCATGCTTTATACTTTAGCCATGCTGTTAACATCTTCAGAGCAAATCTGAATCTGCAGCAACACATATTCACTGTCTCACACAACATTATCTGGAAGACCTTTCACTTGCAACAAATTTTCATTTTGATCAATTATTTCACTTTTTAGCATACATACACAGACAACATCACACTATTTATTTTCTAGCGAAAAACATTATGCAGATTATAGAAAAGTGAGAAGAAATAGTAAGCCAAGAAATTAAATCAATGAGATAAGAAAAAGAAAGATGTCACAGTTACAAATGGTTTGTACCAATATATTCATATTTTTCTTTTTACCCTTACAAGCCATCCTTTCTTTTCCCCTTGTTCATACACCACTCTATCACCACTCTTTAAAAAAAAAAAAATTACTTGTTTATTTTTAGGTTATCAATAGTTATATCCAGGAGTGGAGTTCAAATTTTGTAACAACTGGTTCTGTGGGCATGGCTAGGTGGGCATGGCCATGTGACTGGGTGGGCATGGCTTCTTCTTCTTTTTGTAGCACCCCCCTCCAATTTTTGGGCCTTCTGGGCCTGAGGGAAGCCTTTTAGGTTTTTTTTTTGCTCCCGGAAGGCTTCCCTGGGGCTCAGGAAGAAAAAGAATGGAGTTTGGAGGGGGAGGAGTGCAGCAGCCAGCTAGGGGCACGATTTGCTGGTCTCCAAACTGTGCAGAATCATAACAACCAGTTCTGTAGAACTGGTCCGAACCAGTAGAATCCCACCCCTGGTTATATCCAACTATAATTTCCCCTAATTCATAGCATTCAATTTATTCTTACAATTGTCCAACATACCCAATTTTACTTTCATATTAGAAAGTGGGAAGGATAATTTTTTTCATGCCTTTCAACTTTCCTCCTTGGCAATAGATTTTATACTATGTATATTATTAGCCAGCATTTGCACATCCATTTTTTTACACTTTCTTCTTTTGTAATCATTCTATCAAGGTATATAAATTCTCATTATTCTAATTTTTCATTGTTTATGTGTAACTTGAAATTGTCCATATTCTGTAATAAACAAAAGTACTTCAGTCTTGGAAACAGAGATTTATAGCTCTTGTTGCATCCTACAATTTAACATTTGTTGTAATGCAGTCATGTTTTCAGCCAACATAGCATCATTTCAAACAACCACATTTGTATTTACTTGCTCAATCGGTGCACTTCTAGTATGACTAAAAATATTTATCATACATTTCTCATAAATATTTTAATCAAGCACCTATCACACATTTTTGTATTACAAACTATTTAATGCTCAGCTTTCTATTTATTTTCACACATGCTTTAGTTCCAATATATACTGCTTTTATTGCATACAACCAATATTTAACACACCTGCAAAAAGCATTCCTTATTTCAACCCTACATTTTTTATCATACTCTTTCTATAATTATACTTGTACAGTGCTTTTCCCCCTGTATTTCTGAATGATCCATTGAACAAAAATCTTGCTTGACATAATGCCAAACTAACTTTCCACATTTTATTCATGATTACCTTTTACAACTATAAAAAATGATGCAAAACATTTCCCTAGATGTGCTTTATAATCTTCCTGTCCTTTTTGTATTCATTCTTGTGATATTTCCTTTTGCATGATAGAACACTCATCAGTTTTAATTTGTCTTCATGTGTTAAACAAATTGAACAACCAATACAAGTTTGTGTTTTCTACAATAATTCTGTTTTCTCTCTTTTTAAATATTTTGTTAATTCATTTGTTATTTTTGACTATATTTGTTGCAACTGTGTATTCCTTACTGTCCAAACATGAAATGTCTCTTACTTATCCTCATTTTTTTCTGTCATAGCATTCTGTGCATTTTACCTCATCCACAGTTTCTTTTACTTCATCATTCCATCAAGCATCTTTTTTTTCTTATAAGTATAACATCATTCAGTTCTGTAGTACTTTGTAACTTAATTAGTAGCTTCCATAATCCAGTTGTTCTCATTGGAAAGTAATCTGTTTTCTGATATTTTCTTGTACAGAACGGGTAGTTTGTCTTTCTGCACTTTTGCTCAAATTTCTTTCATCCAAGGATCAACTCCTGACACCATCAAAAAGTCTTCCAACCCACATTTAGAACTTCATATTTCCTTTCCTACTTCTCTCATACCTTTATTATAAACAAATCAAACTTTTCCATTTATATAATTCCATTGCTTGCGCAAATACACATGCGCACACACAAACATGTGTGTATATATATATATATATGTGCTGTTCAGCTTCTTTCGGGTATTATCCCACGTCATTGTAGTTCTGTTAAAGTTGTAGCAACGTTTCAGCAGAATCTCATCTGCCATCCTCAGGCTTCTGTATAGAGTTAGTTCCTGGTTTCAAATTTGAGGCTGGTCCATTCTGATTGGCTGGGAGCCTGGATCAGTGTTCATTGGACTTGGAGTTTGATTGATTGGTGTTTCTGGTTTCTTCTGTTTGTTTTGTGGCTTTGATTGGCTGGCAACACTCTGTTCTTGTGTTGGAGGCTTTTAGTGCAGCTTGGCTCCGTGTGAAGGGACGGCTGCTATTCATCAGCAAGCTGGGTTTCACCTGGGTGCCTGGTGGGGGGGGTGTTTGGGTTGGAGCTATCAGAGGGAGTCTGTTTTTGCCCAGGTGTTTGCCTGGTTTGTGGCATGGAGATCTTTCTATTTGAGAGTGCGGGCTTCCAAATGATTGACAGTCTGCTGGAATCATCTCTTCTATTCATGCTGTCAGGTCTTTTTTCAATCTCTATGGCTTCTCTGATGATTCTGTGGCTGGGGTTTTCTATAGTGGCCAGGGTTTTAGTGCCATTGAAGTTGATGTTGTGACCTGTGGTTTTCATGTGTTGGACTAGTGAGGAGGTGTGTTCCAGCTTTTTTACTGCATTTTTGTGTTCCTCTAGGCGGGTACTTATTCTTCTATTGGTCTGTCCAATGTATGTGGCCGGGCATGATGTACAGGGAATTTCGTATATGCCTTGGTTTTCCAGGTCAATTTTGTCTTTGGGGTTCCTCAGGATGGCTGCTATTTTTTTGTCTGTTTTGAAGGCAGTCTTGATGTGATGCCTGTGTAGTATCTTACTGAACTAGGCACCCTGACTGAAGTATTGACAGCCAATGGCTTCCACAAAAACAAAATCACCAACTTGATCCACAAAAACACACCAAGACATAACAGAGACCTAGAAGACCAACAGATCTATGGAACAGCTGTCTTGCCCTACATAAGAGGTACCACAGATAAAATCAGTAAGATACTACACAGGCATCACATCAAGACTGCCTTCAAAACA
>BLBF01014627.1:31816-43879 GCA_015471245.1 Laticauda colubrina
ATAGATAGATAGATAGATAGATAGATAGATAGATAGATAGATAGATAGATAGATAAATAAATAAAAAAATACCATTTGTAGTGAGAGCAAAACTTGCTGCAATTAAATAATAAAACCATGACCACTGCAACAGAAAGACATAATTAGCAATTTAATTACTGGCATCAAAATGCCACTAAAAGATGTCAATAACAAAATCAAAATCTGGCATGACAAACGGATTTCACTCTCTTCTTCGTGTCATCGGGTTGACTGTCAATTTTTCCCTTAGCAATTATATATATGCACATGTTCCAAATAAGTTTTTGAATCACCTCATCCTGCACTGACATTCTGCCAAGGATATTATTTAACATTTGTTAGAGATTGTTTCTTAAGCTTATACATTTCAGTTAGTGAATTCTTTTGGAAAACAAAAAAAAGACCAGCACAATCAGTAACAAGCCTCTGACAGCAAAATATGTTCCAAGTGAGTTCAAGGCAATTTTTAGGATTTGTATGGATCTTAAAACATTCTTCCTCAAAATATACAGACAAATCCGGTTAAGCCCACATGTGGGAACAACATAGAGCCCCTTCTTTCTTAAGAAGAGACTGGGATCTGATTCTACCACTAATTCCACACAGATCTGGAAATATATAAAGAATTTGTTTATTTTTTAATGTCTTGTGCTGAACCTGCTTCAATAATGTTCTATTGAATTTCACAATATGCTTATACTACTGTACAACATCTACCAACAACACTGAAAAATACAGAAAATTGCATTTTTGATACCATTTCCTGGTAGTGTAAGAAATAGTTAATTCACAAGGAAGAGGCAATTAAATAGTGCAAAGTTTCCATATATAAGGAGAACATCTTACCTTGTTAGTCATCTCTTTGTATTATGAGGACCTGAGACTTATAGGATTCTGGAGGCAGAACATAATGTTTTGGTTCTACCTTTCTTTTAAAAAGTCTGTTACATTTTCAATAGTGAAAATCTAGGATGAACTTCCTTAGTTTTCCTCAACCTGGTGTCCCAGTGTTGGATTTCAAATCCAATAATCCTCCAACTGTTAGTTGGAATTCCATGCATTTCCAACACACCTGGAGAACACAAGAATTGGGGAGCTGGAGAAGCCCATAATTAATCCAAAGTATTCTGAAATATCAGTCTGGATTGGCCACCAATATTAGATTGCCAGGATCATAACTACATCTTTCTCTTTCTACTGTTCTACCATCAAACCAAATAACTGATTCCACAGCAGTCTGGCACCACTGGTGTGAATGCCTGATGCCAGGATAAATCATGTAAGTGGAAAGCAGATTGGTATGGAGGCAACTTTGGATCAGCAGCAGTAACATCCAGTATCAGGAAAAAGAGATATATTGTGATGGGATTACCATGTCAGGATAAGAATCCTCACGTAGTGGCTTTGGGCCATTCCATGTCCTTCAACTTAATCTGACCTGACCTTTTTTTTGTAGGTTGAAAGATACAACTTTCTGGAGAAAATATAGGTTATAATTAATGACTTGGTACCCAGATGCCTCTGGGATTATATTTTCCAACCAGATCATTCCAAGACAAATTGTGGTTGATATTATCCTCCTCCCCGTGCCCCCAACATTCAGGAACCAATTAAAGGAAGATCTCTTCTGTAGGCCTTTTCCCTGGTGTATGGACGCAATTATTTTGTTGTTGTTGTTTCTCATCTTAAATATTTTTAATGTTTTTAAGCCTACCATGGAAGTTTTAAGGTTATATATGTTTGAAATTTATTTATTGTAACTGATATAGTCACCATCTCATATATATGATTTTGGGTGGCTATAAAATATACTGTTACAGTTGATGTTTATATTTTTTCCATAAATCACCATGATCAGCTCACTGAAATAAGTGGTATCCAAGTTAAACAGAACAATGAATAAATAAACAATTTCAACAAGCAGACATTACCCTTTCCGCTTATATCTTCAGTGCTTCATTTGTGCAGATATGTTTAGAATATAACATTGTAAATGAGAACTACTCACTAATTTTTTGCTGGACAATGTCTCTTGTTCTTCTGAAAAGAGAAATTACTATCTATAACAGTGAAGAGAATTTTAACATGCAGGTTGAGATTCAGGAATGCAGGTTTTTCTGAGCTTACCTGAAATCTTCTGTTCTTGCAGTCAGGAAATATTCATGAGGTCACGGTTACTATCAGTTTCTTAGATGGGAGTTAACACATTGTTGTCATTGTTATCTTCATATTGAAGTTTCTTCAAACTTGTTTATCATGCACTTTCAGTCAGAATTATTATTCCTGTCTAACAGTTTGACATATTAGTATTTGCAAGAATGTACAAGCATTGCTTGTTGATTTCTACATAGATTCCTTTGACAAAATACAAGTCATGGCTTGACACTTTTCAGAAGGAATGCTAAATATATTTGTCCCAGCACCAACTTCTTTATGTGATACTAGTGGGTCTTCTTAGCTACATAAAGTTACAGATAAATACAGATGATTGTTTATTAACAGCATTTCTTAACCACTAATTCTGTAGCAGGTGGACGTAATAAAATTATTCCAGAATAAAACAAGATGGAAGGCATTCATTAAAATATAATGAATGGGAGGAATGCATGATTAGGTAAAGTCAATATCAAAAGAGTTTCAAAATGTATTAAAGGATAGAGTACTGATAGCTATAAAGAATTAGTTGCCAGGCTTTTGTTGGTTGAAACTTTCCAAGGAAACTACTATCCATTCTGCCTTGTGCATGCTTGTCTTTGTGACTTTGATTTTCCTGGACTCTGGACTGTGCTGCATTTTGGACTTTGGTCTTGCTCATGGGTTTTGAACTCATTACTTTGGACTTCAGGGTGGGCCTGAATTGTGGACCTCGTGGTCTCTTGCCTTAATAAATTTGGCATCCCTGTTTCCTAGCCTGAGCATTGCTGAACTAAATAGGACTTTGCCTTGGGTGCAAGTGGGAACCTGGAGAATTCACATTAAAGGCTTGGACTATCAATAAAATACTTGTGTGCTGTGCACGTAGACTGAAACAGAATAGGCTGCCTTTAGAGACTACTTAAAAACTTTTAAAATGCCCTGGTCCATTTGCATAGATATGTGGATTTTGGGGGGCAGATATTAGTCTTGAACTGGGGTCATACATTGGCTGCCTGTTAGCTTTTGGTGCAATTTAAACTGCTGGTATTAACCTATCACTTGGGACCTGGACACTGAAGAATTGCATGTCCCCATTAGAATTGGTCTGTCCTTTTCATTGCAATGGGATACTCCAGAATGTTAGAGGCACTTCTAGGGGTACTCCCTAGAAGCATTGCTTGTCAGAGATAGGGCTGGCCTCTGAATAACCTCCCATTGGAGACCCATTTGTCCCTAAGATTGTCATCCTTCTGGAAAAAGCTGAAGATAGAACTTTCGCAGAGGGGTTTAGGGCCTGACATTACATATTTTGCTGAGTTTAATGTTTTGTTTCTCTGTTTTTTCATTTTGTATTTCTTTATCCTATGAGCCACCAAGATGCCTGTGATTGCAGTGGCATAACAAACTTGATAAATAAATAAATATACTTAGAATCTCATATTCTCCAGCAGCAGAAATGGCTGCATTGGCCTAGTGGCTATGTGCTGTTCCATGGAAACATTGCCAAACGTTGCCATTACAGGATCACTCACATCTACAAAGGGTACAGTACAATCCTTACTAAGTTGCAAAATTTGTTTACAAATCCAATTTAAAAACAAAGGTGTATAAATGGTTCATAGTCCCATAAAAAAGACTTTGGTATTTTGGGGATGTGATGGCTCAGTGGTTAAAGAAACTGAAAGCTGACAGGATGGGTTTGAGACCCAACTGCCACACGATAAGATGAGCTCTCACTATTTTCCTGCCCACCTAGCCATTCAAAAACATGCAAAAGCAAGTAGATAAATAGATGGGAAGCTAACAGTGTTCCATGTGCCTTGGCATATAGCCATGCTGCCCTCATGACCACGGAAATGACAGGCAATGCTGGCTCCCTCAGCTAAGAAATGGAGATGAGCAAAGTCCCCTAGAGTTAGATACAATTATGAAGGGGAAACCTTTACCTTTAGTACTTTGGTTCAGCTTTAAGGATACTTTTTTTAAAAAAATAGTGTAAAAGTATTGTGAAGATACACTGAATGATGATCCTAATGACTCAGCCCTTGGCATTCCAACAGAACGACCAACATGTCTATGGAGATCCTCAGTCATCCAGGCTATGGTTGTCCCAAAGGTGCTTTTTTTTTTCCCCAAGGAAAAAAAAACCTGGACTTTCTGGTTCTTCTTTGAAGACATTTTGCTCCTCATCCAAGAAATTTCTTCAACCCTGAGCCAGTTGCTCCTTGGGAAAAAAAACACCTTTGGGAGAACCACCAACAGCTTTCTCTTTTACTTAATCATTATAGCTATTTTTTAAATGCAGTAATCTAATAAGTATAGTACATTTATAAACTATCCATCTAATATTAAATAGAAGTTGCTTATCTGAAATTACATACTGTATTGTTTAATTCTTCTTCTCTCGTGTCGCTACACTTTTCCCAGCCACTGTAGAACACTGTTGGTGTAGGTTGGTGTAGCGTGGTAGAAGGATTTGCAGGTAAACAGATACCTGACAGGGGCCGCGACGTGAACGCTCCTTCTATGGCCCCCATTGTTTAATTATATACTATATTATGACTGGCTTTCCATATCACGCTGAGTCATGGCTTGTGAACAAGCTACGGTACAGAGGTGGTATTCAGCAGGTTCTGACCAGTTCTGTAGAATCAGTAGAGGAAATTTTGAGTAGTTTGGAGAACTGGCAAATACCACCTCTGATTGGCCCTGATACCATCTATTCTCTGCCTCTGGAGTCCTAGCTGATCAACTGTGTCTTCTTTTGTTGCCCTGCCCAGGAGAACAGAGCTGGAAAGCAGGTTAGTAGGGTTGGGAGGGAATTGGATTTTGTAGTAACCTTCCCCCAGGAGTGGGGAGGGAATGGAGATTTTACAGTATCCTTCCTTTGCCACACCCACCAAGCCACACCCACCAAGCCACTCCCACCAAGCCATGCCCACAGAACCAGTAGTAAAAAAAATTTGAATCCTGCCACTGCTATAGCGGTTTGGTTTACAAAATGTGTTCAAAATATTGTTTTTAAAATCATTATTGTCAGGGCTAAGCTAACCCCCCAAAAACATATTTAGCTTAGTAGAAGATGTGAAAGTAGCCATTTAATGCATGCATTTAATACAAGAATTATTGGACTTCTTGGGAAGAAATTCATGCCACATTTCCCAGCAAGGAGAAAGCAAGCCGGGCAGAGATGCTTGTTTGACAAAGCTTGGACAGAGCCATAAATACAATAATCTTGCACTCCCCAAATTAGTGACATGCTACTATCCTTGGTTGTCATGGAGAATAAAAGTCTCTAAGAATAAGGATATTATTTTAATAAAGGGAAAATGATCTTATAAAAGGAACCCATTCCTTAGTGCTATTATGAAAGTGTGTGCCCTAAAATTGGTTATAGTTCTGAGTAGAGAGGGAGCCACCATGGATTCAATCATGTGATACTCAGGACAGATTAAGAAATGCCAGTGTGGTTGAAGTATTTAATGGAATATTTTCAAAAAGTCAGAGGACATCATTTTGTTTAGTTTCATTTACTTTATTGACATCGCACCTCGTACAATGAATTCAAACACCATCATCAGTACACATCATGACCATGACCATGAAAATAAACACAAACACACATCCTTCACCCTCCACATATTTGACTCCAGAAATAGGAGCATCTTTTCAATTAAGAGAATGGCAAGATAAACACAGTAATGGAATATCACGAGAGTCAAATCCTCATAAATGCTTGGAAATTAAACTTAGAATGTATGTCGGATATCAAGAGGATTAATAAGCAGTATTAAAAAAATCAGCAAATGAAATAGCTCAAATTAAGAGAATAAAAGAGATGAATGCATAAAATAAAGGCATAAAATCAAGAAGACAAGCTTGATAATCTCAAATCCTATGATTGCCATATAACCTTTGTGAAGTGGCCCTTGAAGACATTCTAGAAACTGAAATTCAGCTGAAATGCAGCAAGTTGGATGGTTAATAATGATGACAGTGAATAATCTCAACATTCTTTGAGATACCTAACATTTTCATGTTGAAACAAGGTTATCGATCTATGGGTCCTTCCAAAATCAATACAAAATGCTCATGAATAATGTATAAAGCCTTATGTGACTTAAGCTCAAGATATTTACATAGCCATTACTCTGAGATAGCCCACTCCACCATCATAGTTCATCAGTGGGGAACTTTTTACAGATCCTGTCACAAAAGTGTTTGATATCAACAACCACAGTGTAATGGTCTTGACAATGATACGATCCGTATTATGGAATAAATGACCACTGGAATTCTTGTTATATTCTAGGAGGAAATTCAACACTTATTTATGCCCCAGCCCTTTGAAATTGCCACTAAAATCTTTTGCATTTTAATGTTTTATAGATTATTCTTCTTTAACAGTTCATTGTAACCTGTTCAGAGATACATGAGACTAGGAAGCATTTTAATAGTAACAAAATTGGAAAAACAAACCTAACGAAGAATGAAGAGTTTGCAGAGATGCTAAGTTAGTCTTTTACACTTGTTTTCTCTGTAGAAGAAGAGCTGATACTGAATCGATGAGGTAGTCTTAGGCTTATGACTGCAATTGGGCCCAAAATTTATGTTATTAAGTGAAGCATTTTAATAGTAACAAAATTGGAAAAACAAACCTAACGAAGAATAAAGAGTTTGCAGAGATGCTAAGTTAGTCTTTTACACTTGTTTTCTCTGTAGAAGAAGAGCTGATACTGAATCGATGAGGTAGTCTTAGGCTTATGACCGCAATTGGGCCCAAAATTTATGTTATTAAGTGAAAAATTTGTTAAGTGAGTTTTGCCCTACTTTCTTGGCACAGTTGTTAAGAGAATCACTGCAGTTGATAAGTTAATAACCCAGTTGTTAAGTGAATATGGCATTCTCATTGACTTTGCTTGTCAGAAGATCACAAAAAATGATCACAAAAAATGATCACATGACCTTGGGACACAGAAACAGTCATAAATGTGAACCAGTTACCAAGCATCTGAATTTTCATCATGTTACTATGGGGATGCTGCAAAAGGTCATAATTTTGAAAAAAGTCATAAATCACATTTTTCAATACTGTTGTAATTTTGAACAGTCACTAAACAAACTGTTGTAAGTCAAGGATTACCTGTATTTTTAAGCAGTAAAAGTTTGAAATAACCTAAATGAAAAAAACTTCTAATTAAATGAAAGCATATAAATACAAGCATAGGGCCAGGAGATAGAATAGAGATCTAATAATGTAAATGTCAGCCCCCCCATCAATCTTGAATAGGATTTGGGGCTGCCATAAGGGAAGATGGGTAATCATGAGAATGAGACTGACGGGAGAAGGAAGGATAGCCACAACAACATTCTTTCGCCAGAGCTCAAGGTTGCATTGCTGGAGTTTGGAGGGGAGTGACCAGACTTGGCAGGAGTGCAGAATGAAGGTGGATTGGAGAGTGTGGCTTGTGGGTCATCAGTAAGAGGGGTGGATGTGAGTTTAATTTAGCAGGGGAAAATGCAGGATTTCAGATTTGGGTTTTCCCAGATGTGCCAATATGACTTATCTAATAAATGCTGATCTGAGATGGAAAGTTTGGTTGGAACACTGACAATAAATGTTTAAAAAGAGATCTTGAAAACTGTATCTATTCCAGATACATCGGTGGAATGACTAATTAATTGTAACTTTACCAAGCAAGAATAAAAAATAGTTTAAAAAAAACAACTTAATTTCTGAAACGGGAAATTCTACTTATTTATGTCCACTTTAGGAGAGACCAGATTTCCTGGTGTGCATTTCTAAGAGCTGGACAAGCAGTTTTTGTGATGTTGATGTAAAAATTCTACCTAAATGATGTATAACATCAACATAAGCTGAATATTTTACATTTACATTTTAAAATAACAATTTTCAGCAGCAAAGTAATACTCCTTTCACAATTATATTTCCATTAAAAGCTATATTTAAAGAACATAGATTTATTTTCAGTTTCCAAATATTCCGTTTGTGTGTGAGTATGTGTGTGAGAGAGAAGGAAAGAGGGAGGAAGGGAGAGAGAGAGAGAGAAAGAGAAAGAGTGTGCGTATCTGTGTGTATTGCATCTGTCTGTGCTATAAGCCTGAAAACACAATAATCATATTTTTATTGATGTGCAATCTATTTATTTATTTATTCAATTTATTTGCCCCTATCTCACCACAAATGACATTGGGAACTATTCTGGAACCTAACTGAAGACTGAGAAATCAACATTTTAAATTTTTGAACAGGTTTCAAGAAACTTGTCCAATAACCATTATTTACTGAAAAGTCTTTTAACAAGTCTCTCACCTGAGCAAACTCAAGTCTCTCACTTAACATTTCTGAGCAAATGAAACAATCATGAGATAATAAGAGAGGTTCTTTTATGGATCACTAACTGGGGAAAGAACAGAAAGAACATCACAGAAATAAATGAGCAGCTCCAGGTTTTTTACTTAGCATGGGATATGATCAAGCCAAAGCTCTTGTTAAACAGCAAGAGCATCAGGTGGATTCCAACTTTTATTGCCAGTGAATCCAAAAGACATTTTGTCTCCCCTATGCCCTATTTAACAAATCTTGAACTACCTAATCATTAAAGTATTGTGGGAAGAAATATCCATCTGGTTCAGTTCCAAGTTGGGAGAAAGGCACTGGAGATAAAATGGAGGCTGGAGATTGATTGGAAAGAGGGTCCATTTATTGATAAAGCAGAACACCAAGCATGTGTGACTCTGGGCAGCTGACTACATGGAGCTGAGAGTGGAGGGGAGGGAGTTATACCTTCTTTTGGGCTTTGCACTTGAGCTTCCTGTTCCTGTGCAAGAACATGTATTCTTTTGGCTGTTGTAGGGGTTATGTAGGGGTCATAGTTGACTTTATAGATTGTCTGAGCTAAGTTTGGTTGAAGTTTCTGAGGGTGATTCAAAAATTAAGGGCTTTGCCCTGTTTTGGCTCTTAGGTGGGGGCTATTTGCTTATGAATAAAGCTACCTAGATACCTGGCTTCTTTCAATAAGCTCTGTATCTCTTAAATGCTGACATCTGCTGAGGGCTATTAAGAAAGATGGGGGCTGCTTTACAAGAGCATGTTTCTCCATTTCTTATCCAGGGAAATATAATATTCTGCCTTTTTAATATTTCTCAAAACATTTCATTCTTCTAGAAGAGAGGTGGCTTCCCACAGTACTTTACTTAGTCATAATATCATATTCTCCCCTTCAGCTGTCTTTGAATTCTGATGCAGGAAGATCGCCTACCCTTGTCCATGTGGCTCTGGTGATACAGAAACAATGAAACATGTACTTCTCCAATATCTATCTTTTAAAAACATTCATATTAGCCTTTTAGTATTTACCAGTACTTCATAAAAACCAAGGATGCACAGGACAATTTTAAATCTCTTGCTCTCAGACTAACCCTGCTACAACATATGGTATTCTTAGGTTTTATGCAGCAGTACTTAAAATATGTCAGAATATGACCTATGCCACAAATCAGTTTTAATAAGCACATAGACTCCACATATATTTTTCTGGACTATTTAAAGATTTTAAAGAAGTTTTTAGTTTTGTATGTAATTTTTATTTATGTATTTTTATGTTTTTAATTTATTTTGTCTACTTCTCTCCTTATGCTGGTCTTTGATTGTAATAAAGGTTGATTGACTGATTAAGTTCTGCTTGCTACTGATAACTGAAAACTGTCTTGTTCTTTAAGAATTGTATTATTTTTTGAATATATTTATAAATGAACTAGAGAGTTAGTGATGAACAGTGAGATGACCATAGTTCACTGGGAATATCACATCCCTTAGGATGCTCAAAACAAGAAGAAATGCTGAAGTGCTTCACAAGAAGTTTCCAACTCAGTTGAATAGCCATTAAATTGACATATGTAAGTCAGTGGTGACTAGTGTAAAATGATATAAATCAAAAGAACTGTAATTATCAGCATGCATTCATGAGAATAGATATGACAGGTAAGGATCCATGGGTTATGATAGCTAAAAAGATCTATTTATGACATTGTGTTTTTTCTTGGAGGATTTTTAACACAGATTCCAAAGTAACAACTTAACATTCTTCATTACGCAGTACTGTTAAGCATAGTTCTCTGATACTGATGTAGACTTTTGGGGATACTGTATGTTGGGCTAGATCATGGTCACCAAATCTAACAGCTCTCTCATATTTCCCCATTCTGTTTCTTTCTCTGCTTTGAGGTACCCTTCCAATCCCCTGTGCTCAGAATTTCCTGGTGGCCTTGATGACTTTTAATTTCCCTAGTCCTAGTTCATTACTTAAGCCACTATACTCACCAAGTTGTCTCTCCTGTTTTTTTTTAATAATCCTTAGAAATATCTTACAAGTGTATTCACCAGTAAAGGTCAGAGGATTGCATACTGTTCAGAGGCTAAGAGGACTTGGGGACTAATAGATATTTGGATGGAAAATTACTAAGGAATTTTATAAACTAGATTGGAAAATTAACTTCTAGGAAGAAAGCAATGGCATATCTACCCATGAGGTCAGTACCTCATGCTTACCTTGAGAATAACTTTTTTTACAATGGTGTAAGTTTAGCAAAGAGATAGTAGTTTGAGTATGAATACCAACTGAAGTCATGGGTAAAACAAGGTCCAATGACCAAATAACCAATAAGATCCCTTGTGTCTTGTATGAGGATTGATCCCAGGCAAGAGCCAAATAATCAGTTCTGATGTATTATTGCTCTCCTGTGCAGTACATAGAATTTTTTTGACACAAATTTATAGCTTAACTCCTATCCAGAATTTTGCTGTTTTCAACACAACAGTCATAATGTAGATTCAGCTGATAGCTGGAAGCAGCTCTAGTTTAATTTGTAAAGCACACTAAATCCTTGGTCACAAGAAACCTGAACAACAGTTGACAGGCATGGGAAGAGTTGCATTTCACCACTGCCACTTTTTATCAGCTAGTTTGGCGAAGAGATCTAGTGAATACGAAAGGAAAGACCAATCTAAAAGAGAATGGCCAATGCAGAATGGCTCTGAAAAATAGTGTCCAGAGATCTGATGACAGAGGATGTGCCTGCACCATATCCTAAGTGGTCAATAGATGCTGGGGTGATTCTACCCTTTCAGATAGAATTACCACAACATCAACTACATGATTATATGCAAGACTGCCATCAACAGTTGCCTGCTTAATCATGAAAATAAACTTTAGTCCTTGATCAGTTAAGTTGAGCTACCTAAATATAGGCTGAGGTGCAGGAAAAAAAGTCAGAATCACAAGGATTTCAGAGGGGGTAAAAGTTGCTAGAACATATTCTAGCAACCACATTTATGGTTATGTCCAAGCACTGAAATATCCTAGAGTGGAGAAGGCGGAGTCTCGTCTCAGTGCTACAGCTGCAATCTCGGGGCTCTGAGATCGCAGCTGATATTTTCACCCCTGGTCGGTCCTAACGGACCTAAACCATCCCGTAGAGACGGGGATTGTGAAGGGCACAGTCCCAGGATCCCAGAGATATCGCAAAATCTCTGGTTTAATCCGGGAGAAGCCCTTTTGCTGGCGGTGAAAAGGCAGCCTCCAAAGCTGCTGAAGTCGGGACAGCTCCGAAAAGAAAGAGGCTGGAGAGAGGGTGTGTCGGCTGGGTGAGAAACTTCCTTTTGTATTGCAAATTGGCTGAGACCTGAAAGGATATCCTGAACAAAGAAGAAACCTTTATTCTTCTTTGACTGGAATCTCCTTGAGCTGCGTTTTTTAAAGTGATGTCAAATTGAGGCTTGGATTCTTTCCTTACTATTTTTTTCTCTGAGGAATATATATTTTTATGCTTCTTTTGATTTTTTAATTTTCTTTAGGATAGAGGCCCCCTTTGTTTCTTTTTTTT
>BLBF01014628.1:0-12637 GCA_015471245.1 Laticauda colubrina
TCTCTCTCTCTCTCTCTCTCTCTCACACACACACACACACACACACACACACACACACACACACACATGGCTGAGCTACCTTGGTAATACAAGGGTTTGTGAGCCTGTGGGTGGATTTCCCTCAGTGCTGTCTGGGATGAGGTGAGGGGGGCAGACAGTTGTATTCTTTGCTTTCATGCCCTTGCTCATCTATAAACTCACACTGTCATGTTGCTTGGGGGGGGGGGGCAGCCTTTTCCAGTATAACCAGTGCAGCTACATCAGTTGTGCTTCCTTCAGCCCCTCTAGTGACTGTGTGATGGCCTGGGGTGTGGCACAAAGGCAACACAGTCACATAAGTAAGAAGAGTCCCTTTAATACCTCCAACTTTGCTGCCAATGTCCAGGTTACCTTCAGCTGGAGAAAAAAATCTCCCCCAAGAACAGTCTTTAAGTGGAGGAAATTCAGTCCGAAAACAAAATATATACAAACTGTAAATAAAAATCCACACAAACCACGCTGTAGCAATTAACTTGACAGGGCAAGATAAGGAATTACAGACCTTGAAAGGCCAAACAAAACACACACAGTTGGGAAGACACCAGGAACTCAGATAAGCCTCAACAATAACAGATAACTCACAATTTGCTTCCAACAAGTTGCTGTGTGCAGCTTTACTTTTTAAACACTGTGTTCCCAGCTGCAGCTAATGAAGGGAATCAGGGCCCTTTCCTCCCCCATAAGCCACATAACTCACGTTGCTCCCTTCTCCGTTGCTCCCTTCTCCGTTCCTCCCTGCATGCCCTAGGATGAAGAGGGTATGAGCCTGGGTCTTCCTCTGAATTTCCTCTGCCTTGCTCTACCTCTCCCCTGCTCTGCCCAGCGGGAATGTGCCCTTCCCCAGTTTCTTCCACAGCCAACAGAGCCACACTCCCACTCCCTGTCAGCTGCTCAGCCTCCCCTTCTGAATCAGATTCCAACAGACGCATGTCAGACTACAACAGATTCACTAACTATATGCCCTAGCCTAGTGAATACTACTTGAAAATGACAAGTCTAAGTTTCTGTGAGGTGTCTTTCTTGTTTCTTGTTTCTCTCTCATAGTGTCGGTAAACTTGCAATACCCTGCTAGCCATGATCTTCTGAACTACTTAAGTGAAGACTATCATGTTCCAAATACTAGTATAATGCAGTAATGACTTTCTCAAAGTGCTCTTGCCACTCTTTCAAAGTTGTCATGCTTTTCTCCATGCAATAAGTACATCCGCCAAGAGCTGGAAGTGATTCCACTTTTAATAACATGCCATTATTAAAATTAGTTTAAAGTGAATTTAATCATGTAGCTCATGATCTATTTTACCAAGTTCAGAGTAAATATGCCATCTCAATTAAATTTCAATGAACTGCAGTAGCCAATAAAATCCCCAGCCAGAAGTAATATTTCCAGATATTGATGGCAGAGTTATTGCCATTAATCTGAGCATAAAGCCAACGTCAGATAACAGAAGTTGTCCAATAAACTTCTCAGGCTGGCTAACAAATATTATTAGCTTTTATTTCTGTCTCTGCCTTCTCATCTTCTTTTCTACTAGTGGGAATTTCCACATTTTTTTGGTCTGTTCAACATAGAAATAAATATTGATGATGATAATATAATTATCACAAGAATAAAAGCATAAAATAGGAGCTCCAGTGTTATACAAATATGAAAGACTCATACACACTGAATACAAAATTAGCAAATATCTGAAAATTTATTTTCTTATGAACTGTTATAGTTAAACATGTCAAGGGATTTTTTTTTAATTACTTGGGTTTGTATGTTCCAGTCAGACTGATTATGAGTGGTTTATAGATTCCCCTGAATAGTAACTAGGTAAAAACATGCAAGATAAATATAAAGCATGGTTCTAATGACCATGCATTCTAATTGTGTCATTTTCTCAGGGAACCTTCCACTCCTTACTTCCAAGTGTCCTTTGGATCAAATCTCACTGGTTCATTTTTTAAAGAGATCGTTTCAAAATTTGAATTAGCATCCCGAATGTGAAACATTTGAGCACTGTGTCCTACTGCTACCTCTTAATTATTTTTGGATTTGTGACTTTCAATGAGCAATTATTTAATTAATTAGTTTTAAATGTGGACACATGCCCGTCACTACTGACACTGCTGCATTCTGGACCAGTTGAAACTTCCAAGTGGTTTTCCAAGGCAGCCCCACATAGAGAGCACTGCAGTCCTTCAGTCATGAAGTGACTAGGTCATGGGTGATTGTCTGAAGTACACTTATGTACATTTTACTGTAATAAGGTAAGACACATTAATAAAATGTATAAATCTAGTAATTAAACAGTGCACTTACAATATTCTTCCAAAACTCCCATATTAAATGTCATTGCAAACCATCACCGTAAAATAAAAAAAATGTGTGCATTTCAACTGTCAAATACTATCACATATGAAATAATTTTGCATTATAATGATTAAAAATTGGAGCATATAATTTTTCTGTTTTGGAGCTGGGGAAAGGGTTCTTCTAAGTTCACTTGAGGTTCTTCAAATCTGCTAAGCCAACATTCATTCATCTTTCAAATGACCAGCCAAATGATACCATGTTTCTCATATAATAAGGCCGGGTCTTATTTTTTTTTGAGCCCTGAAAAAATGGCTAGGCTGTCTTTTCGGGGGTGACTTAATTCCCCCCCTTGCATCTTCAGGTGGGCAGGTGGCGACGGCTTGGATAGTGACCTCGGCGTTCATGGGGCACTACATATTGGGGTCAACGCAGGCAGCACCATATCTGGGTGTGCAACAAAAGTGCTTCCTAACGGCAAGCCCCCCCACCATTCCCCCCCCATTTCGCATGTTTTAATATAGGCCTTAATTTGGGGGGAGGGGCATAATTTCATTTCATGCCTATAAAATATGCTGGGACTTCCTATTGGGGGAGGCTGTATGGTTGGAGAAACAGGATATTTTCTAAATTATGCTCTTATTTTACAGCAGCAATAGCAAAAGCGCTTTGCCAAAGTTTATACTTCAGCCTTTTATGTATAATATGCCAGATAGCAATACAGTATTGACCTTCTTATATAGGTTAATTGGGACAACTTCTGAAATAATGTATTGTGTTAGGTAATTATGTAATTGTATTATGAACTCATACTTAGTTTTATTATTTATTTGTGCATTTTAATTACAGCTTAATTGTATTTTAATTAATTAATTGCACTTATTTTTCTATTTTTTTCTTTTATCAGCTGCTGTAAGCATTTCTAGTGAATAGAAAAGTGAAATATACATCAAATACTGTACCATTAATGCTACTAATAAACAATTAACTATGCCCCAGTTCAGTTTGAATTCTGAATCCAGAACAGAATTACATGATTCAAACTGCTATTTAAGTTTGGGCATTTCTTATACTGCAGTCCTAAGCGATTTGAATCTCAAACATATGTAGAAATGAGGCTGGCATAAGAAATTCCTTTACGGAATTCAAACCCTTCCTCCACTGTGGCTGCAGCGATGGGCTTGTGGAGGGATTCAACTTTTTTTACTGCTGGTTATGTGGGTGTGGCTTGGTGGACGTGGCTTGGTGAGCACGGCAGGGGAAGGATACTGTAAAATCTCCATTCCTACCGTACTCCTGGGGAAAGGTACTGCAAAATCCCCATTCCCTCCCCACCCCACTAACCTGCTTTCCAGGTCCGTTTCTCCTGTGCAAGGCAACAAAAGAAAATCCAGATGGGACTCGGGAGGCAGAGAATAGATGGGGGTGGGGCCAGTCAGAGATGGTATTCTGAACTACTCAAAATTTCCACTATCATTTCTCCAGAACTGGTCAAAACCTGCTGAATACCACCTCTGGCTTTGGGTTCTGACCTGACCATGCCTAACAAGACCTTGATTAGTGGATTTTCCCCTCCCACCAAATACAGGTGGTCCTCAACTTATGACTATAATGAAGCCTGGAATTTCCATCATAAGGCCTGACAGTTGTAAGTCAAGGTACCCACATGACCAATCTGATTTTGTTGCACTCTTTTAAGAGCCCTAGAAATACTCTATTCATTGAGACATTGAAAGCACCTGTCTCCACCAGATTTTGAAAGGACACTCAAAGACAGCAGGTAACTCTCAGTGTGAAGAGAAACAAAGCCAGAGGAATCAACCAATTGCCTTCCTTGACTTAAATGGTAAAGGACAGCACTACTCACCAGTTACATTCCTAAGATAAACCTCTGGTGGTGACCACACTTGAATGTGATTCTCAGTTTGCATGGTTGTCAAGGAGAAAGAACCAAGGCTGATGGATTGGTTGAGAAATATCCTCCAAGCATGAAGGGGAAAGCAAGATATAGCTGGAAGCATAATTTTCTTTATAAATAATTGAACAGACTTCAGCTAAGAATCTCATGAATGAAATGTTTATGACAATTGTGTTCCTAAAAGGCAGTTAGAACAAGTATAAGACTCCCCCCCCCCCCACCAAATTTGGTCAAGTGGCTTGGAATAGTACAGTATGCCAGCAGCAGGAACATCTAATCTCTGGGGAGAAAGAAGCCATGTATACAGTGGGAATGGGCTGATTTCTATGAGGTTATCATAGAAACACTAAAAACAACAGTGGAAGCTTGGTGTCTTAGTCAGATACAACTTTCTAAAAATGCACAGGACATTACAATAGTCCAGTCAGTAACTGACAAAGACATGGATAACCATGAACAATACCTCCCAATCTAGGAATGAGTGCAGTTGACACACAAGATGAAGTTGTGGAAAATTTCTCCTACCCACAGTTGTTACATCCTTCTGGACTCCCTAATTTCTGGACTTCTGGACTCCCTAATGGACTTTGGGACTCCCTAATTTCACAGGGGAGCTTCCTTGTCGAAAACTGAAAAAACTATTCTGCTGCTTGGTTTGCTGTCTTAGAAGCACATTGGTTTGCATCTGACTGCTATCTCACTGATATCAATAAGAAACACACTGATTTATGGCAAGAGTGCAGAGCCTAATCTTGCCTGATGGCTAGACTGATTCTGGGCAGTTACGTCAGGAATTCTTCCCTGATGTGGGTATGGCCACATTAAATTGTAGCAGAAATATCCCATTGCAGGCCTGGGGTCTTCTTCATGCTTTCCCTCCTAAAGATTTATACATAGTCACCAGTCTATCAAGTTGACTGAGTCAAGCAGTTAGCATTTACATATAGGAAACTTCAGGAAGTAAACAGTGAAAGTTATAAACCTACATTTGTTTCTATGTTCCCTATGTATATCGGGAAATAAAAGGAAGTAGTATTGACGGTGTTATAAAGATCTGCTCCATCACTCTCCATTAAGTTCTTTCCATTCCTATCCTTGCACATTATTTATCCTATCCTTTACACATGTTCCATAATTCACACTTTTTCCCTCACTCTCTGTTTTTCTCACATACAATCACACATTAAGCAATTGCCAGTAAAAGTTATTCTAAAGCCATTTTTTTAATGTGTGCTCATAGAGTGAGATGTGAGTCTTAAATCTGTGTTGGACCATAGATAAAGCGTTTTTTTTAAAGGAAGGGTTGTGAAAAACTTGGAGTCAGAGATGGAAACTTCTTTTCCCTGTAGGACATAGTATGGGTTGTGTCTGTGGGGAGAAGGCTCGGGCGTGAGAAAAATGGGGCAGAATCTCTCAAAACTATAGGCAACATGAATGGGGCATCTTTAGAATTGGATTCCTGATCTATACCATAATGCTTTTGCTTTTATTATATGCTGTGACTATAAGATACTGCTAAGTTCCTGAAGTTTTCCTCCAGTCTAGTTTGCAAGCAACACTTCCCATTATCCCCAGACAGCAAGTCATGCTGACAAGGCATGGAGGACTGGCGTCGAGAAGACACTAGTTGGAAAGGGTTAAGCTGGGTTTGAATAATTCTCTTGCATTTCTACTTGCAATGATCCTTATAATTCTTTTCATACGGAGAAAGCAAAAATAACACTACCAAGACAAATTGTTCCTTTTCCCCAGAGGGCTCATATTAATATTTAAATTGCAGTAATATGCTGATAAGTAAGACACAATTAGCAAAAAAGAAAAAAAAAAGCTCAAGAATGTTGTTAAAGAATTTTCACATTTCCAGACATTCCTGAGGATGATAATGATGAAATGTTTTCATTTTGGAATCACCCAGGAGAAGGAGAGCCCATACTTTCAAGGAGCCTTGACTTTTAATAAGCAAATGAAACCATATGAAATATATTGAGAAGAAGGCAAACTTCAAAACAATGTATTGGAAAATGGCTGACATTCTTGTGGTAGCTACATCTCCCTATTTAAAAAAGACTGCAATAATAAGTTCTTTTTTCCTCCCAGCTTGCTGATAGCAATCATATAATATCACTCTGCTCGTGCAAGTGACCTGCTAGGAAACATTTTCCAGCCAATCATTCAAAATCTTTAACCACATAAAAAACTATTGGGGACAAGTTTTTATTATTTTTGTTTTGTTTTTGTTGTTTACAAATGGTGACCTGCCCAAGAAGACTCAAAAACAACCATATGCCTCATTACTTACAGCTTAATAGACTCTTCTTTTTATATATCTCTAGGAAGGTCTCAAACATATCCTGAAATATAAATCAATTATATAAAATAACTACAAACATTTAGTGGGAAACAATCAGGGAAGAAAAAGTCATAACAAATTGTGAATACCAGAAGTCAACATTGGTCAAGGGTCAGTGTAAGAAGAAAAGATATTAAACAAGCAAAATGATGGATGGGATTCTTTTCCTCTGAGCTGTTGACCTGTGAGCTGATCACTGATTTCTGCTCCTCCCTCCTCATTTTTATTTTTATTTTGTTTGCTGGGCTTCCCTTAATGATCTTGGTGAGATCTTCATTGTTTTAGTGCTCCCCGTTTATGAAATCTTTGGAAATATTCTTTCCCAGACGATGGCACTGTATTTATGTCAGATTGCTTGCAGCTTGAAAAATAGTGTTAAAAAATCTATTTTGCTTAGAAAAGCCACTCCTAACTTGCTGTCTTTGGGGAATTTTATGCTAGCAATTTATAGCATCATTCAACCATTGCTATGGAGATAAATCATTAATTCCGACAGGATCTCTATTGCCACGGAGAAGCCCGAGTGATGCTATTAAAAACATGCGCTTCTCGAAATGCTCTTGATAATTACACTACCATTCCCATAATCTTCCAAGCAACACAGCCTATCCTACAGAGACCAGTGGAAGGCATGAGAGTTGGGGAATATCAACTGCCTATTTATTAGAGATTTGTACTTGCATAGGAAAGATTTGGACTTGATTCTGCACTCTTTATGCTTTGGTCAAGCCATCCTTTCCATGAGAATATTCATATTTATGTGGAACTTTTCTACTGCAGTTGAGAAGAATGATGATTGATGCATTCCTTTGTGTGCACAGATGGGATCCTTTAAATGTGATAATGCCCGACATCATTTTGAGCTAGAAAACAAATGAAAACAGTAGCATAGGCCCTAACAGAAGCTTAATACAGTTTCCCTTGAAGAAAGGAAACTGTGATCCTACTCCCCACCCCCCAAAAAATCTGGAAAAGCAATCCCAGAACCTTTTCTGTCCGATACATGTTGCAGTTCTGCCCATTTTATCCCATTGCTCACATGTGGCCTATGCATAAAAGCCATGCATTGATGACATCATTATGCCATAATAAATATAATATTATATCATGCACCCGCTCCTGTGGGTGTTGTTCCTGCTCTTCCATGTTTCAGCTAAGTGTCATATCCTACAGGTGTTAAACTAGATTCCTAGGTCCCAAGATGAAGTCTACAAGTCTAAATCATAAAAAATCCCTTGTTTGTATTTGACTCAGTACCACCTACCTAAAAGGATTTGTTGGAAGAGATATCCATCTGGTTCACTTCCAAGCTGGGAGAAAAACACTGGAAACAAAATGGATGCTGGAGGATGATTGATTTATTGATGAAGCAGAACCACTAAGCACATGATTCTGAGTAGTTGACTACATGGAGTTGAGAGTGAGGGGGTTTTATGCCTTCTCTTGGGCTTTGCACTTGAATTTCCTGTTCCTGTGCAAGAACATGTATTATATTAGCTGTTGTCAGACTGCCATGGTGCCATGTACACATCCTAGGAGTTTGTCTGAGCTAAGCTTGGTTGAAGTTTGGCTGATGCAATGAAGGGGCTTGTTGAGCAATTCCTATTGTGGCTGAGGGCTAATCCTACCTTTGTTCAGACCTTGCTGCAGGGAGTAATGGATTATCAAATCTACATTTCTAAAATCTGATTTCAGCTTCGTATTTGCTTGGGGTAGGGAGCTGGAGCTCTGTATTTCTGTCTTCCTTAGGATTTTTATTTCTTTTCTAGGGGAAATATTTTATCCTGCCTTTTTAAATATTTCTCAAAATTTTTCATTCTTCTAGGAGAGGGGTGATGCTAACTTTCTACAGATTGCTATTGTAGGCAGTAAAATGGTGGAAGATTCATCCTAAACTTTCAGAGGAAAGGTATGATATAAATATAAGAAATAAATATGTAAAATATTATGGAACCTGGTAAATTTTCATTACTGCAATTTGCAATTCCACTCAAACCTTACATTTGTGTTTGGGTGTACTCATAAACATAAAGATCACATGCACAGCCTGCATCTACACTTGGTTTACATTATCCCAATTGTCTTTGGTGGGCATGGCAGAATGAGCAGTTGTGGCTCACCAATAACAAGCATCACACACACAACTGAGTGGGTTGGTTTGTTACCATAGTGTCAGTTAAATCGGTACCTCCAGAGAGACAGGGAATTGAATAGTGATGGCAATGTGCATTTTGCTGCTCTTCCACCATCCCATTGCTGTGAACTGGAAAATTATTCTTACTTAAGTTGATTGTTTACATGTCCCACTGCTCCAGCTTGCAGAATTTTTTTTTTCATACATATGATCGTTGTGGTATCCCCACAATTAAAATTCAGATGCTTGGCAACTGGCATGTATTTATGATGGTTGCAGTGTCCTTATGATCATTTTTTTGTGACCTTCTGATTAGCAAAGTCAGTGAGGAAGCCAGATTCACTTAACAATCATGTTATTAACTTAACTGCAGTGGTTCACTTACCAACTATGGCAGGAGAGGTTGTAAAATGGAGCAAAACTCACTTAACAACTGTCTTGCTTAGCAGAAAAATTTTTTGGGCTCAGTTATGGCTGTAAGTCAAGGATTACCTCCATGTATTTTTTGAATTCAATAATTTGGAGCTCACACATTTGATAGCAGAACCGAATGGAAGTCAGATAAGACTATCGACTTCAGGTAACTTCCTTTTGTTCCATTTCAGTAGTACAACTGTCCATATTGGAAGATTTTGCTGTGTGTGTGTGTGTGTGTGTGTGTGTGTGTGTGTGTGTGTGTGTGTAACAATGACTATATTTTCTCATCAGTTGCTATCATGAGATTGAATTCTTTTCCCATAGATTGAGACCTACCTTCATCCTACACCTGTCCAATAGTTTCAACTTGTTGGAGTACTATTGTTTCATTGTCCCAATTTGCACAAAATGAAATGAAATGAAATGAAAAATAACATATATTTTTCGAGTGCAAACAAATTTCCTATCCTTAAAGCATTTAATAAGCAATTTATTTCTAGACAAAAATATGAAGTCAATGACTCATAAGGAGGAAGTTATTGTATATTATAACTAATAGCATTGAGTGTTCCCATTGACATTTCTTCAAATCCATAACTAATCATCAAGAATTCTCAATAAGCATTTGCCGACTGTTGTTTCTAATAAAACGAGAAATTGTAAAATTGGTGGCACAGTGGTTAGAATAAAGTATGGCAGGCAAACTCTTGCCATAGCCTAGAGTTCAAGTCTCACCTGGCTCAAGATTGACTTAGCCTTTGATCAATCAAGGTCAGTAAAATGAGGATCCAGATTGTTAGGGGCAATATGCTGACACTGTAAATTGCTCAGAGAGTGCTGTAAAGCACTATGGGATGTTATATAAATCTAGGTGCTATTGCTATGGTGCAATTATATAAATCATTTGTTTGAAAGAAAAAATGTATCTTTGGGGTAAAATGTATATTGATTTTTTTTGGCAGAAAATTATATAACTCCGTGTCATTTGATGTGACAGCTGCTTTGGCAAATGACCCCAGCCCCTTTAAAAATAACAGAAAGAAATGTTAAAAGTAAAAAGTATCTTATAAATCTGTTCCAAGTAAAGAGAAATAATATGGTTTTCTTCCATACTGTTTATTGTTTAAACCTAACTGCTGTGTCACAGATTAAATTTATATGCCACTTGACCCCCAATTACCTTGGGCAGCTTACAAGAAGAAAAATTTAGGATTTACAGCCAGCAACAAAACAACATTCCCATTTGTCTTCAGTTACTCTAAAATTCCATCCTTTACCATCTCCAAATAAGGCTAAGAAAAGCTTGTCTAAAATTCTGATGAGCCACTGACTTTGTGCAAGGCAGATTCCTCTGTCCCTAGAATCACAAATCACTTTATGCAGAATGTAATCTTTGGGTAATTTGCACTAGATTACAAAATCCTAGTTGTTTACTAAAAGCACTGCCCAAAAGAGGGAAGGGAGAGGACACAGGGCTAATAGTGGCTCAACATGTTCTCAGAGTTAGTCTTTGTTTTAATCATAAATGCATGGGTCTGCTCACTGATGGGATTCAAACTTTTTTATTACTGGTTCTGTGGGCATGGCTTGGTGGGCATGGCAAGGTTACTGCAAAATCCCCATTCCGTCCCCACCTCACTAACCTGCTTTCCAGCTCTGTTCTCCTGGGCAGGGCAACAAAAGAAGACCCAGACAATCAGCTGGGACTTGGAAGGCAGAGAATAGATGGGGGTGGGGCCAGTCAGAGGTGGTATTTGCTGGTTCTCTGAACTATTCAAAATTTCCGCTACCATTTCTCCAGAACTAGTCAGAACCTGCTGAATACCACCTCTGGGTCTGCTGCACAACAATACTTGGGTTGTAGGACTTGTCACTTGGGTTCAGCACTTGGGTTATAGGATGCATCCTGCTCAATGTGGCCTTGCAATTATGATAAAACAACAACAGCAGCAAAAACAATTCAAATATGCCACTGATGCTGGGTTTTTTTTGTGTTCCTCTTTAAATGAAGAAATGCTTTCAAGGTAATTTGGTCTAGTGGTTAAAGAAGCAGTCTAGAAAATGGAAGGCCACAAGTTCAAGTCTTGCCTTAGCCATGAAAGCCAGCAGACTTTTGGCAAGTTACTCTCTCCCACTTCACAGGTTTGTGGTTGTGGGGAAAATAGAAGAGAAAGGAGTGTTGGATATGTTCACTGACTTGAGTTATTGGTAAAAAATAATAAAGGTGATACAAATAAATAAGTAAATAAAATGATGTCCCTTCCAAAGCAGCAGTGGATTATTGCTATCGAGCAGGGGTGGGGAATTATGGCCCTTTTATGACTTATGGACTTCATCTTGAATTCCACAACTCATAAAGGGACCATAGTGCCCCACCTCTGCTATAGAGAGTAACTACCAGTGCTAGAGAAGATTCCTGTCTTGCTTGGCCTGCCCCTTAATTCCTGGATTATCCCTCTGGCAATGTAGTTTAGGAAAAGTGCTCTGGGCAGCTTTGCTTAATACTCCCTATGATATGGAAATAATAACGAGTGCAACTGCTATGCCTTAGATAACTGCAGCGTGTCCATTCTCGACAGAATGAGTAGGATTTCTAATGCTTTCAAACAGTTGAATCCACACTTGAATCCCTTGGAACGGGATATCACAAGAAAGGCCTCCAAATCTTCCCTTTCACAAAATCTGTCCCAAAAGTGCTTTTTCAAGAGGCAATTGGACTTTATATATATGCTGTTCAGCTTTGTTCAGGTATTTTTGCACATCATTGTAGTTGTGCTTTTAAAGTTGTAGCAACGTTTTGGCAGAATCTCATCTGCCATCATCAGGCTTCTGTATTGTTTGTCTGTGAGTCAGACTTTCACAGCCGTTTCAGTTTTAAATTTGGGGCTAGCCTACTGCTGTGCCAGGATGGTTTTTTAGGGTGGATTTTGCTGCTCAATTCCAGGGGTAGTGTAAGCAAATCTTTGTTTAACTGATCCAATTAGAATCTTTTTCTGTGGAGCTCATTCCTGAGTAGAGCCATTGATGAAATGTTAATGTTAGATGAAATGTAAATGTTAGACAACAATGCAACAAGAACCTGCTTCAAATTAATATTTCATCACAGCACAGCAGCTACTAAACATATCCTGAAAAGAACTGAAATAGTTCACAGAAAGAGTTTCCAATTGGATCAGTTAAACAAAGATTTGCTTGCACTACACCTGGAATTGAGCAGCAAAATCCACCCTAAAAAACCATCTTGGCACAGCAGTAGACTAGCCCCAAATTTAAAATTGAAACAACTGTAAAAGTCTGACTCATAGACGAACACAATACAGAAGCCTGATGATGGCAGATGATATTCTGCCAAAACGTTCCTACAACTTTAAAAGCATAACTACAATGATGTGGGAAAATACCCGAACAAAGCTGAACAGCATATATGTAAGTACCCGTGAAAACTTAAGAAATATATATATATATATATATATATATATATAT
>BLBF01014633.1:4131-26465 GCA_015471245.1 Laticauda colubrina
TCTATCTATCTATCTATCTATCTATCTATCTATCTATCTATCTATCTTTCTCTCCCTACCTCCCTCCCTCTCTCTCTCTCTCTCTCTGAGATATATAAAATATTTTCCCCTCCCACTTCCATTGGATGGCTGCTTAAAAATTCAAAATATAAATGTGTTATTTTTGTGTCATGACATAAAGGTGGAAAAAATGCTGCATTATTGTTTTAAACACTTCCTTTGACATGTATCACATGAAAAATTCCTTAGAGACATATTAAGATCCTAGTGAATTGCTGAAAAATCTCAAAAGCATTAAGAAAACTGTTCATTTGCTAGAACTGCACAGCTGTTATAAAAAGAACAGATCCAATATAAATATCAGAATTTAGATGCACTTATACATTACAATGTAACAACTTTTCAGAGATTCAATACTAATCCAGTTAGTATTGTACCATTACAACCTTGTTTAAAATACCAGATGAAATTTTATTATCTCTATGTGTCGCCAAAATTCCAGAGAATGTGAATCACTCAAGTCTCTGTTAAAGGTATTTATTTCTTTTTAGAGAGTGGAGGAGTTAAGAAAACCACTAGACTCAACTGTATTAATACTTGTTTTATGAGGAAGCATAGTACTTTCCTTTTAATCTCAATTTACTCATCCTCCTAATAAGAACACAAAAATATGCTTAAAGGCTAGGTCACACTGGCCGACGGATGCAAAACGTATGCAAAAAGGACACAGCGGATGAGTAAATTTTCCATCCGTTGTTATCCGCTCTCAAAAGGGGCAAATATTTGCATAAACAGAACAGAAAAGAATGGAAAGGAACGGACAGGGAGAGGACGTAGCGAGGATGTTAAGCGGATGCTCAACGGAAGCCTAGCAGATGGAAGTGGATGGAAGCAGATGGCACGTCCGCAGGGCTTCCGGGGAAGAACAGCAAAGTGGACGCGTAGCGGAAGGGGCGGATGCATAGCGGATGAAGTGGATGCATCACGTTTGCCTAGCAGATGCCTAGCGGATGCAAAGCGTTCACTGCGCATGCGGGGAGGATGCATTGCGTCAGCCCCACGGATATAAAAGGAAGCAGCTCGCACGCAGCCAGCATTCAGAGGAAAGACCTGCTGCCAGAGACATCTTCATCAGAGACCATGGGGAAGAAGAGAAAGCCTGTGCCTAATCCTGCTAGCCCTGGAAAGAAAGACAGAACCACTATCCCACCCCCTGGCACTGACTCTGTTGCTGGTGGTGCTTCTGCTGGTGCTTCTGCTGTTGCTGCTGGTGCTGCTGATGCTGGTGGTGGTGCTTCTGTTGCTGGTGCTTCTGTTGCTGGTCCTGCTGCTGGTGGTGGTGCTGCTGCTACTGTTGCTGCTACTGCTGAGGGTGCTGCTTGTGTGGTGGACCAGACCAAGGCCCTCAAAGCCCTGCTGATGAGGGCCAAGAAGGCCCTGCCAGAGGGAGGAAGAGGCAATTGAAGGAGAAGGAGAAGGGGAAGAGGAAACAGTACTCCATTGCAGAGGACCATGAGGAGGAGGTGCTCAAATGGCTGAGGGAGAACGAGTACCTGTAGAGAAAAGGCCACAGGCTATATTGAGACACCAAGCAGAAGCAGACTTGGAGAGAGAAAGCGGAGAGACTGTGCTACACTTCTGATGTCCTCCTGGGGTGGTAGAAACATATGCACACCTGGTATGGCAAGCTGCACCTGAAGAGATCCGGGCAGGCCGCTGTCAAGCTCACAGACCGGGAGACCTACATCGTGGCCAAGTGCAGCTTCTTGGAGGGTGAGATCCGCCACTAAGGAGCAGCCCCTCTGTCAACCCTCTCCCTCAGACAGCCCATAGACAGCCAGTCCTCTTCCAGCCAGGAAACAGCCAGTGTGTCCAGGCAGCTGCACACACCATGCTGGAGGACTTGGAGGATCCCCTGACACAGATGCAGCAAGAGGAGGCCACAGCCACCAGAGACAAATGCACACCCACCCCCAGCTCCACCTCCACAGAAAGCAGGCAGAGAGGCAGACTGGAGGGACAGAGCCACACTGTCCTCTTGGAGATCAGGGACACAATCAAGAACAGCACAGATCTCCTGTCTCAGCAGGTACAATTTTAGATTCCATCCTCAAACTGCAAGCCCTTCCTCACCTACATGACCCAGGCCCTCATGGACATGCCCGAGCCCCAGTACCATGTGATGAAGGAGAGGATCACTGCTCTTCCGCACCACCCTCCAGGCCCAGCTGAACCTGCTCCCACCCACTCCAGGTCTGCTCTTCCACCCCAGGCGATGTCACAGCCCTTCCAAGGCTTTCAACAGTCCCTCTCCTACTAAGGCTACGGCTACCAGGACTTCCCTCAACAGAGGCAGCCCTTCCCAGTCCAGGCCCAGGTTCATCGCCTGCCACCGATACAACCAACACCACCAATGCCACCGACGCCACCGATACCACCGATGCCACCGATGCCACAGATGCCACAGATGCCACAGATGCCACCGACCCCTCACCTCGCCCAGCTGCAGACTAGACAGCCCCACTACACTCCTCCTTCCTCCACCCCACAGCCAAGCCCCTCAACAGAACATCTGTCATCGGTCCTGTGCCTGACATCCCAGGTCCTGGATGAAGGGCGTCTCAACCTCACGGGCCTGAGCCAGCTCTCTGAGAGCTTCCTGCACACACCATCTCCTGTTGTCCTCTCCAGGACAGGCACCACAATGGCACCTCAGACCAGCACTCCAGCCACTGCCACCTCCATAGTCCCTGGACCCTTACACCTGAGACCATGGGCATGCCTCAGAGTGACTGAGAACAGTGCCAGAGACTGAGTGACTTTATCTTTGCTTGAGAGACTTTACTTGGGTCATTTTGCTTTTACAGTTTGTTAAAGTCTTGGTGGAAACTTTTAAAAAATAGTTTAGCCTTTGCATGCTTGTGGGATGGGCAAGGATAACTGTGGGATGGATAATAGCTGTGGGATGGGAAAGGATAGCTGTGGAATGGAAAATAGCTGTGGTCTGGGCAGGGATAGCTGTGGGATAGATAAACCTCCAGTGCAAGCATAGTGGGACTGTATGGCCCACCTTCCCAGCTGTCACATGTGCGGCCCTTTTTTATCAATAACAATTTATTCATTGATCAACACATTTCAACATAAACACAACTCTTTATTAAATGCCCTATTCATTGTAGGGCCACTCAACATACATGGCACAATCTCATCAGTGTGATGAGACAGGCTGAAGGATGTATCCATTAAGCATCTACCATCCTGTCTTGCCACTCCACTGCTCCAGCTAGGGAGTTGCACCAGTGTTTCAGGAGGTTGCGCTGCTTCTTCCCTACATGTGAAGCTCTGTTGGACCCTTGCACATCCACAATGTCTATCAGGTTTAGTCCTTGCCTCCATTCACCAGGCTCCATGTCTCCATTGTCTTGTCCACAAGCCTGTTCTGCAAGACTGGGTAGCAGGTACACATGAGATTGTGCAGGATGAAGCAAGCTTCCACGATCCTCCTCACGGTCTGTGGGCAATGCTGCATGGTGGTAAGAAGTACCTGGAACCTGTTGGCCAGGATGCCAAAGGCGTTCTCCACCACCCGCCTTGCCCTGGACAGCCTGTAGTTGAAGATCCTCTCTTCACGGGTGAGGAGTCTGGAGGTGTAGGGCTTCATGAGGTAGGTTGTGAGGGAGAAGGCGTCATTCCCCACGATGAAGTAGGGCACATCTTGTGTGTCGTTGGGTAGGGGGTCTGGATCTGGGAAACCCATGATGAGGTTGCATTCCACCCCCTCCTTGAGGTGACTGGCGTTGTATACCTGGGCATCTGAAGCTGACCCGTTGCCTGAAGCATCGATGTACATGAACTTGTAGTCAGCATCAACCATGGCAAAGAGGATGATGCTGAAGAAGCCCTTGTAGTTGTGATAATTGGAACCTGAGTTGGCTGGAGCTTTACAGGCCACATGCTTCCCATCTATGGCTCCAATGGTGTGGGGAAAGTTCCACCTCTGATACCACTCTTTGCAACTTTCTTCCAGCCTTCTTCAGTTGTGGGACACTGGAGGAGCTCCTCGAGGTATTCTTCGATGATGGCCTGCAGCACTTCTCTGACCACAATGCTGATGGTGTTGTGTGACACCCTCCAGGCATACTGCATCATTCTGTACGTGGTCCTAGAGGCCAGGTGGCGCAGAGTCAGTGCCACCTTCAGCCCACGGTCCAGGCTTGGATGGAAGTTGGTGCTCGGCTTGGTCAACCTGGGTCTCAGATGCTCCACAACTTCATCAAACATGGCTTTTGGCATCCTCATGAAGTGCTGGAATGCATGAGGATCTTCATTCCTCAGCTCTACCATCATCAGCTTGTCATACAGTCCAAACTCCACTCTTCTCCCCATCCATCTTTGTACCCAGACACTTCTTGGATGTCTCCTTCTCCTTGCGTAGAAAAGGTGAAACAGTCTGAAGAGGGCTTGGTTCTGGTCTTGAATGATGGTGGCTACCAAAAGAGTGTGCAATAATCCATGGTGGAGATCAATGGATGATGTTGAAGAGCAACAGCAAGGCTGAAGAGGTCTGTACACCACGTCTGCTGGACTGAAAGTGAGATCCAGGTGATTTCCTCTGCCTTTTTATAGGAAATATCAGTTTTCCGCTAGGTGTCCTTCTGCATCCTCTAGGCATACTCCAGACATCCTAAATATCTGAGATACATCCCATATACAAACGTTTTTTCCATTTTAATGCTTTATGTCCGAGGTTCATCCGCTTTCATCCTTTCTTTGTCCATGCTACTAACGCTGTGTGGACGTTCCACATCTGTTTCAATTCCTCCCTCTTTCTGTTTTCCGCTGGAGCGGATGCGAGTTGTGCGTATGCGCAGCGGATGCCAAGCGGATACAGTGGACATTTCATGGATGACGACGGACATAGAACGTTTGTTCCCTGTATGTGTTGAGGATGTAGAATGGACGCGGCTGAAAGTTCATCCGTTCAAAAAGTTTTGTGCAACTCAAAACCTTTTGAGCGGATGAAATCTCAGTAGATGGATGCTGGATAGATAGAACGTATGAATCACGCACTCAGTGAGTACAGAATGGATGCATCGCATTAACCAACAGATGGCAAGTGTTTCTCTCCATTTTACATCCTCTTTGCATCCGTTGGTGCAGTGTGACATGGGCTTAAGACTAAGCTAGAAATAAGAGTCCACATCTATATATTTACTATTTATTTATTTTATTTATATGTCACTCATTTCTCCAATAGTGAGACTGTGGGTTGCTTACAGAGCATAAAAAACTAAATAGAACAGCAATTAATTTTTTTAAAACTATAGACATTAAAGGAAAAACAAACTAAAAACCCAGAACCAAAGGGACTGACAGCATGGGGGTGAGGTCTTCTTTCCCTTTAAACCACCTGCAGGATTGAGTCCCAGGCTAACAAATAAAACCAAGTTTTAATATCCTTTCAGAAGGCAAAAAGAATGGAAACAATTCTCACCTCTGGTCATAGAGTTTTCCAGAGTCAATCAGGGTAACAGAGAAAAAAGTTTTCTTCTTCATCCTGATCTCCAAAATTCCTTTGAAGAACGGGTCTATTATAATACTCTTCACCTGGCATGAGTGGGACTGGCTAGTCCCATTGCTTGAAATACCCTGAATCCATGCTACACTGGGCTATATGGTACTTTATAACACCTTGTATTGGAAGGAAGCAAACTGGTAATCAAAGCAGCTTGTTGTAACAGCAATGTTATAAGTGCCACCTTAGGAGCTCCCAGAACAATACACATTCTGCACCACTGTAGCTCTTGAGTACTCTTCAAGAGTAGCCCCATGTAGAGCACATTGCATTCTCCCAATGGCTGCAACTGATGCATAACACAAAGTTGCATAAAGGCCCTCCTAGTCACAACTACCACCTACTCTTTGAGCATGAGTTGTGAGTCCAGAAGATCCCCCAGATTGCAGATTTGTCTGAAGTGGAGCAAAACATTCTGTACAGACTCATGAGTAACCCTTATGTTCTGTCCCCAGGGTCCTTTCCCTTATCATCTCTGGGAAAGCTGAGATTTTGTGCCACCACGAATGGACATCAATTTCAGTTGTCATGTCCTTCCCAATATTCCTCCTTGGGGCTGTTAAACTCAATCTTCTGCCTAGCTGGAGATGTATTCTACAATGTCTATATCACCTAGGTGAGTCTTATTTTTCAGAAGAGGGTTCATGAGGGAAAGGCTATGGACACAGATGTCTCAAAGTCATCTATTTCCTTAATCTACTTCTCTCATCATGACTCCAAAAACAAGGAATTCCCCAATATTGACTCTAAGATGCAATACAATGTTAATGTAAATTATGCAGCTCTGTCATATAAACAATATAAATTATATAAATAATATATTTATATATAATATAAATATATAAACAATAAATAAATATAAATAATGCCTTTCTTCCACTGCTTGACTCATTTATGAACTCTTAATCCCTCTGTGGTGGCTGATGGTGCAGGTGAGAAATGATATTTCATTCATTTCACAAGATTATCAAATACTTTAGACTGTGACCAAGGAGAAGCAGTGAATGCTCTCGTGAGAGAAAATATCTGAGCATTATACTCATTCATGTGCAAATGTGCCTGCCTTGTTCAAGATAAAAGAGAAGCCTAAATGTCCCAGTAAGCATATGTCAAATTCTACAGCATGTCCAGGTATAGCCATTTCTTTTTAATCATAGCCACACTCTACTTGTATTTCCAATTACAGATTATTTCTAATATATTAGCAGAGCACATGACCATCCTTCTGCAGGTCTTTGGATCACAGAAAATCCTAAAACTATTTATGGGGAAAGCAGTGAAGCAGCATACACAGACCCAAATACAACTATTTTTTAATTAAGATCACCCCACCTTTCTCTCCCTCCCTCTCTCCCTCCTTCACTCACTCACTCACTTACCCACTCCCTCTCTCTCTCATCTATCTATCTATCTATCTATCTATCTATCTATCTATCTATCTATCATCTGTCTATTTCTGCCCAACACCCGCACCCTTAAAACCACATAAGCTATAGTATCCCAAAAAGTGTTGTTACAATCCCATTCCACACCTATATACTGATTACTTTTGATTTCTGTTATCTTGAACATGCATTGCACATCATAATATAATAGTCTGGACTAGGCCATAAACCCACTGAGCATTTGATGATGGGTGGATGGATGGATGGAAGGAAGGAAGGAGGGAAGGAAGTATGGATGAATGGAGGGAAGGAGGGAGGGAGAGGGATGGGCAGGTTCAGAAAGTTCACAAGTCTGGACAAAAGAAAATAGCTGTTTTCCAACATTTCTCTCTGCAATCAACATTTAAGGCATGCTGCTCATCTATGCGTCAGCTATCAATATATGCATTCATTGATAGTTGCATACTCACAAACCTCTCTAGCCCCCTTTAAATCATAAAAAATGACAAGTATTAGTACAGCTGCTACAGTATACTATATTGTGTAAACTATATGTTATGTGATAAATTATTTCTTTATTTTGGTCATGAATCTCTCTGGATTTGGATGATAGATGACCTTGAATTCCAGTGTTATGTGTGATTTATATATCTTGATCATAGTTGCATACTTCTATCATGTTCACATGCATTATGCATATCACATAGAGATGCTTATTAAATATACTTCTAATATAGCATATTTTCATGTACCTAGGAGAGATTGAGTCTATTATCAGTCACAGTAAATAAATATTTATGTCAGCCTGTTATTTGACTAATGTTAGATGCCATTGAATAGACAATTGAATCTCAGATACCTACATTAATAAAACAGACACAATACAGCTAGTAACTATGGAGGCAATACAAAAAATATTTCCAGAGTACAGTAATCATTCTGAAATTCTTTCAATTTGAAGAGCAGATTTTCCAAATTTAACAAATTGATGGTATTTATCAATAAAAACTAATAAGTATGACATATGTCCTGCTCTGAGTGCTTAATGCAAACTGTGAATTACAAGTTCTTCACTGTAACTCAGAAGTGGTATTCAGCAGGTTCTAACCAGTTCTAGTGAACCAGTAGCAGAAATTTTGAGTAGTTTGGAGAACTGGCAAATACTACCTCCGACTAGAGATTTTACAGAATCTTTCCCTTTTCACGCCCACCAAGCCATGCCCACAGAACCGGTAGTAAAAAAAAATCATATCCTACTACTGCTGTTACTACACCAAAAAGAAAAAGGTTAGATGAGGTGCAAGCTTCTGTATTATTCAGAATTCATCATTAAGTTATATGGTTAAAAAATCATATCAGTAAAGGCTTTCATGTGAACATTATGGAATGGGAATAGAGATGTAACTATCAATTTTAGCAGCTTTTATCACTGAACATAATACTGTACATACCTCTATAGTGTACATCATTGGAAGTCATGGTAATATTACATTCCTGTCATTTTCTGTATCACATGCACTCTAACTTTGTACCCATGTATAGCTAAAGCTGATAATTATCCATTTCTGCAGTGTGTGGGAGAACTTCTGAAATTCTCCAAAGCTTCTGTATCATCATAAATCTGCAGGTCTGTTTTTGTGTAAAGCCAACTTTTAGTCAACTTTCCATAAAAAGTAGTATAAAAGTAAAGTGCAATGGTTTGCTCTGGATGTGGTACATGTAGATAGAGCCTAAATGATAAGAAATTGGCTTATGCCAAAATATAACAAATCTACCTAGCTCAATATTGCCTGCACAGAAAGCATCTATCTGAATTTATGAGAACTTCAAACTAAGCAGGGTTTAGTGAGAGGTACCTGAAAAGTGATATAAGGTTAATTATTAAACTAAATACATGGTTCTCAATTCAATCCAGGATCTCCCACATTGCCCAGAAAGCTGTTTTGGCATGTAGGTAAATACAAACTCAATTTTCCACACTCTAAGTTGAGTAGGTAGAGAACAAATATAGTAGTTGGTGAAATTCTAATCAAGGTCTATTTCTTATCAATTTTCAAATCTTCATTTAGATGATCACTTTAAGATGACCTCATTGTCAGGAGTTTCCCAGAGTTTATATTTTCCTGGAAAGCAGTCTTTTTTTTAGTGATGCAGAACTGTTTCCAAAATCCTGATGCATTTCTCAGAATGTGATCAGTACAGACAAAAATAAAGACATGTTGTTATTTAAGCAACCAGTTCAGTAGGTACTGAATTGCTGCTGTCTCTTAGGGAGATGAAGGGCAGAGGGCAGCAATGATTATTTTATGAGCACTTGCAGAGTCCTGAATAAGCAGGTGTTCCATGCCAATTATTCACCTTTTAGAAATGGTTTTCATTTCACCCATTGTCAAGGTCAAGATTTCTCTCAGCTCAGAAGCAAAATGACCATAGAGAAGTTTTGTTCTCCTTGAACACATCTGTCTACATAGTTAAGGATAATGCTGTGACATATGAGCAAAATAGTCAAGCTGCACTCCAGTGCTTCATACTGTGCTTTGAGGGTGAATTGTTAGGAAATGAACCACTTTAATAAATGGATCTTTTGCCATTTAATTACTGGGATCCTTGAAACTGTACTGTTATAATGTTCATATAGCAAGAGCTATGGTAAAAATACCAGAGAAAATATCCTTGTAAGGCTGTACTAGCTGTTTCCAATGACTGTAATGACTTTCAATAATTCTTGGCCCTAGATTTGCTTTGATATATATTTGCTTTGATATTCTCGACATAAATTTTGTCTCCTAAAGCAAAAATTAACAAATAACTTTGTGTTTCCTTTGATTGATTGTTTATGTGCCACACAGATAGCAAATGGACAAAATGTATGTGAACAAAGCAGAGGCTTGCCTCTGCTCCCTATAAAGAAACCTCATAATTTGGGGGTGCTTTGAACCCCTTCCTTGTTCATAACAAGGAGAAATGCAAGATCTTGTCATCCTGGCTTTCTACCACATGCTCAGAACATTTTATTACTAATATATAAATAAAATGTCTTATCCTCATGGAATATATCAACATGCTTGTTCTGACCAAGGCTTATTGAGACACAAACAAACATGTTAATCCCCAAACCCTTTTTTCTTTATTTTAATGACTGAATTTTAAGCCCATGTCACACAGCACCAACAGAAGGAAAGAGGATGTAAAATGGAGAGAAACACTTGCCATCCATTGGTTAACGTGATGCATGCGTTCTGTACTCACTCCATACGTTTTTCATACTCTCTATCCGTCCAGTATCCATCTACTGAGATTTCATCCGCTCAAAAAGTTTTGAGCTGCAAAAAACTTTTTGAGTGGAAATGTATCGAACGCGTCCGTTCTACATCCACTACGCATACAGGGAACATCAGTTATACATCCGTCGTCATCCGTTACGCGTCCGCTATATCCACTAGGCATCCACTGCGCATATGCACAACTCACATCCACTCCAGCAGAAAACAGACACAGGGAGGAAGTGAAACGGACGCGGAATAGAAACGCAGCGTTAGTAGCACAGATGTAGAAAGGATGAAAACGGATTCAGCTCGCATATAAAGCATTAAAACGGAAAAAACGTTCGTATAGGGGACATATCTCAGATATTTAGTATGTCTGGAGGATGCCTGGAGTATGTGGAAGGACACCTAGCGGAAAAATGATATTTCCTATAAAAAGGGGGAGAAAACACCTGGATCTCACGTTCAGCCCAGCAGCCCTGCTGTGCAGACCTCATCAGCCTTCATCTTGCTCTTGCTCTTCCACAGCATCCAGTCATCTCCACCATAGATCGTCGCACACTCCTTTTGGTAGTTGCCATCATTCTACAACAGTGCGAAGCCCTCTACAGGCTCTTTCACCTGTTCTACAGGAAGAAAAGGAGGCGTCCAAGAAGTGTCTGGGTCCGAAGATGAATCGCGAGAAGAGCCGAGTATGGACTGTATGACAAGCTGATGGTGGAGCTGAGGAACGAAGACCTTCGTGCATTCCAGAACTTCATGAGGATGCCACCAGCCATGTTTGATGAAGTTGTGGAGTGGCTGAGACCCAGGTTGACCAAGGCAAACACCAACTTCCGGCCCATCCTGGACCCTGGGCTCAAGGTGGCACTGACTCTGTGCCACCTGGCCTCCGGGACCATGTACAGGAACATGCAGTACACCTGGAGGGTGCCACACACTATCAGCATTGTGGTCAGAGAAGTGGTGCAAGCCATCATCGAAGAATACCGGGAGGAGCTCCTCCAGTGCCCCTCCACTGAAGAAGGATGGAAGAAAGTTGCAGAGCAGTGGTATCAGAAGTGGAACTTCCCCCACACTGTTGGAGCCATAGATGGCAAACACGTGGCCTGCAAATCTACAGCCAACTCAGGGTCCACTTATTTCAACTATGAGGGCTTCTTCAGCATCATCCTCTTCACCATGGTCGATGCTGACTATAAGTTCATGTACATCGATGGTTCAGGCAATGCGTCAGCTTCAGATGCCCAGGTACACAATGCCAGTCACCTCAAGGAGGGGCTAGAACACAACCTCATCATGGGCTTCCCAGATCCAGACCCCCTGCCCAATGACACACAAGATGTGCCCTACTTCATCGTGGGGGATGATGCCTTCTCCCTCAGAACCTACCTCATGAAGCCCTACACTTCCAGATGCCTCACCTGTGAAGAGAGGATCTTCAACTACAGGCTACCCAGGGCAAGACGGGGGGGTGGAGAATGTCTTTGGCATCCTGGCCAACAGGTTCCAGGTACTTCTCACCACCATGCAGCATTGCCCAGAGACCGTGAGGAGCATTGTGGAAGCTTGCTGCATCCTGCACAATCTCATGTGCACCTGATACCCATTGTTCAGAACAGGCTTGTGGACCATCAACAAGGCAATGGGGACATGGAGCCTGGTGAATGGAGGCAAGGGTGAAACCTGATAGATAATGTGGATGTGCAAGGCCCCAACAGGGCTTCACGTGAAGGGAAGAAGCAGCGCAACCTCCTGAAACACTGGTGCAACTCCCCAGCTGGAGCAGTGGAGTGGCAAGACAGGATGGTAGATGCTTAATGGATGCTTCCTTCCGCCTGTCTCATCACACGGATGAGATTGGGCCATGTATGTTTGGTTGGCCTACAATGAACAGGGCGTTTAATAAAGAGTTGTGTTTATGTTGACATGTGTTGATAATTATTACATTATTATTGATAATAAAGGGCCAGGTGTAGCACCTGGGAGGGTGGACCATACAGTCCCAGTATGCTTGCACTGGAGGTTTATCTATCCCACAGCTATTACCCATCTAACAGGTATCCCTGCCCATCCCACTGTTATCCTATTCCATCCCACAGCTATTACCCATCCTACAGGTATCCCTGCCTATCCCACTGCTATCCTTACCCATCCCACAAGCATGCAAAGGCTCAAACCATTTCTAAAAGTTTCCACCAAGACTTTATTTACTAAAAGAACTGAACCAAGTGTGTGAAGCAAAGATAAACTTTATTAATAACAAACCGTAAAAGAAAAATGACCCAAATATAGTGTCCCAAGCAAAGATAACGTCAACAGGTAGTAACCCAGTCTCTGGCACTCTTCTCAGTCACTCTGAGGCCTGCCCATGGTCTCAGGGGTGAAGGGTCCAGGTGCTGTGGAGGTGGAAGTGGCTGGAGTGCTGGTCTGAGGTGCCATTGGGGTGCCTGGCTCTGGAGAGGACAACAGGGGATGGTGTGTAGAGGAAACTCTCAGAGAGCTGGCTCAGTCCTGTGATGTTGAGAGCCCCTTCCTCCAGGACATGGGGTGTCAGTCCCAAGACCGATTACAGAAGTTCTGAGGCCGGGCTTGGCTGTGGGGTAGAGGAAGGAGGAGTGTAGTGGGGCTATCTGGTCTGCAGATGGGCGAGGTGAGGCATCAGTGGCATCTGTGGCATGCGTGGCATCTGTGGCATTGGTGGCATCGGTGGTGTCTGTGGCATCGGTGGCATCGGTGGCATCGGTGGCACCTGTGGCATGCGATGAACCTGTGCCTGGACTGGGAAGGGCTGCCTGTGCTGCTGGAACTCCTGGTAGTCGTAGCCTTGGTAGGTGAGGGGCTGTTGAAAGCCTTGGAAGGCCTGTGACATCACCTGGGGTGGAGGAGCAGACCTGGCCTGGGTCGGAGCAGCTGGGCCTGGTGAATGGTGCAGAAGACCAGTGATCCTCTACTTGATCACCTGGTACTGGGATTCGGACATGTCCATGAGGGTCTGGTTGAAGTAGATGAGGAAGGGCTTTCTGTTAGAGGATGGGATGTCGGTGTGTAACAGCTGAGAGAGGAGATCTACACTGCTTCTGATGGTGTCCAGCAGGACAGTGTGTCTCTGCCCCTCCGGTCTGGCTCTCTGCCTGCTTTCTGTGGAGGTGGAGCTGGGGGTGGGGGTGGTTTGGTCTCTGGTGGAAGTGCCCTCTCCTTGCTCCCACTGTGTCAGGGGGTCCTCCATGTGCTCCGCAATGGGGAGTGCAGCTGTCGAGGGGGTCTCCGTCATAGCACGCTCCACAGATACCTGCCTGGACACAGGAGCTGACTCTTGGCCAGAAGAGGACTGGCTCTCTGCGGGCTGCCTGAGAGAGAGGGTTGTCAGAGGGGCTGCTCCTCGGTGGTGGATCTCACCCTCCAAGAAGCTGCACTTGGCCATCATGTAGGTCTCTCGGTCCGTCAGCTTGATCGTGGCCTGGCCAGATTCAGGTGCAGCTTCCCATACCAGGTGTGCATGTGCTTCCACCAGCCGAGGAGCACCTCCAAAGTGTAGCCCAGGCTCTCCGCCTTCTCTCTCCAAGTCACCTGCTTCTGCTTGGTGTCTCGATAGAGCCTGTGTCCCTTCCGCCAGAAGTACTTGTTCTCCCTCAGCCATTCGAGCACCTCATCCTCATGTTCCTCTTCAATGGAGTACTGTCTCCTCTCCCTATCGCGTGATTGCCTCTTCCTTCCTCTGGCAGGGCCTTTTGGGCCCTCATCAGTAGGGCTTTGAGGTTCTAGGGGCTGGTCCACCACACCACCACCACCAGCAGCACCAGCAGGACCAGCAGCACCAGCAGCACCAGCAGCACCAGCAGCACCAGCAGCACCAGGAGCACCAGCAGCACCAGCAGAACCAGCAGAACCAGCAGAACCAGGAGCAGCACCAGCAGAGTAAGCAGCAGCAGAAGCACCAGCACCAGGAGGAACCCCAGCAGAAGCACCAGCACCAGAAGAGTCAGCCCCAGCAGCAGAAGCCCCAGCAGAAGCAGAGACAGCACCAGGAGGTGGGATGCTGGCCCTGTCCTTCTTGCCAGGGCTGGCAGGAGTAGGCACAGGCTTCCTCTTCTTCCCCATGGTTGTTGGCTGGCGATGTGTCTGGCAGCAGGTCTTTCCTCTGAATGGTGACCTGCTTGCAAGCTGCATCCTTTTATATCCACGGGGCTGACGCTATGCATCCTCCCCGCATGTGCAGTGAACACTTTGCATCTGCTAGGCATCTGCTAGGCATCCGCTAGGCATCCGTGATGCATCCGCGTCATCCGCTAGGCATCCGCTCTGCATCTGCTTCTTCCGCTGCTTGTCCACTTCGCTGTGCTCCCCCGGAAGCCCTGTAGATGTGTCATTCGCTTCCATCCGCTTCCATCCACTAGGCCTCCATGGAGCATCCGCTTAACATCCTCGCTATGTCCTCTCCTCGTCCGTTCCTTTCCATTGTTGTCCATTCTCTTTATGCAAATTTGGGGCACTTTTGAGAGTGGATAACAATGAATGGAACATTTTCTCGTCCGCTGTGGCCTTTTTACATACATTTTGCATCCGTTGGCCAATGTGACAGGGCCTTTAGTCATTCACAACCCATAATGAGTCTCACACAGTTTGTAATTAGTCCCATGGAAGTCTGCCAAAGTCTTTCAGGATAAGTCTGATAAGCATGCACCTTTATCTTCCTTGAAATGCTACCAGTGACTAAATTTCCAATTAGTTATATGAGGCCAAATGGAGCACAATTCAACACAGAGCTTCAGGTTTCAAACCGACCAGTATAAACAAAGTTGCTTCCTGCTTCCTGTCCCTTTGCTCCTCCTTTATGTCTTATGGGAGGGCCAATTACCTCCAAGCCTTATTCCTGAGTTGCCACTTTTATCTTAACTGTTCTTGTCTTCTGGCAGCTCTGTGCACATGCACACTTGGGAACAGGCTCCCCTTGTTCCTCTGCCTCACTGCTGTTAGATTCTGGAGACTCTGGAGTCAGCACATAGCTCCCTGATGTCCCTGGCCCCATCTCTGTATCAAAGGCAGGACCCTTGTCAGAATCCTCCCCAGACTCCTAGACTGGCCCATGTTCCTCCTCATTGTCTGACTCTGCTGCCATCTCTGCTGGCTGCTGGCAGACCACAACAATATTGTTGTTGTTTTGTAGTTCCACTTTGGAGACTTTCCTTTGGCTGATTATATATAAATAGCACTTATGACTTTTTAAATAGCTGCATTTCTGTTCTCCACCCACGTACCCCAAACCAGTGGTGGGATTCAAATTTTTTTTACTATCGGTTTTGTGGGCATGGATTGGTGGGCATGGCAGGGAAAGGATACTGTAAAATTTCCAGTCAGAGGTGCTATTTGTCGGTTCTCCAAACTACTCAAAATTTCTGCGACAAGTTCTCCAGAACTGGTCAGAACCTGCTGAATCCCACCTCTGCCCCAGACCTGCTCACATATCTGGAAAAAAGACCATTTGATTTAAAGAATAGAAGACAGTAGCTATGCAAGGTGCAAAAGCTTCTTCATAATTTTTGTTAAAGCCCTATTAATAAACACTATTTCTGACCAGTCTTTTTAGATACTTCTTTTTTTTGGGGGGGGGGGGAGAGCATTATGATATCATTTGGTAAAAAAAAATGAAAAAAAAATCAGTAGATCTCAGTGAGCTTTAAAAGGGTTAATTTTGTCCTGTAAAATTCTCTAAATTCTTAAATTTCAGCTAGTGAGTAAAATTCATTGCCTTGCTCCTGTAGCTTGCATTTAAGAAGACTTCACTGTTTATTGCTTTGGCAATGCCTCAGAATGGGTAAATTTCAGAGAACATACAATTAAGAAATGTTGATTGTTTTGTATCATTAGCCTTTTAGGTGAGTGTGCTTTAGATTGAAACCTGGTGATATTTAACTCCCTTACATGTCTTATATAATTTTTGTTCTAATATTCAAACTTACGTCCCTTCTAAATAAAGGAACATTGGCCATTTCTATGGCTATTCATTTATTTGTTTACTTCTCCAGCCCTTGTTAACCTGTTTTCTGTCTAGAGCTCTGCATTACAACACTTCCTACTGTGTCCAGTGACATTTCTTTAAGTGCTCCCTGCTTGCCTAACCAATCTTCAGTGTACTTTAGTCAGGCTGTCAACCTGCTGCTATGACAGTCTAGTACAAATACAGACAGGAGACTCAATAAATGACTAGGCTGAAAATGATGGGATTCATTACAAAGTCAGATGAGCTCTTTGTCACTTGTGGAGAGAGGAAAGGCTGACATTAAAATAAGGTTCATTAAAAGTGAATTTGAGCTTCTCTCTTTGCACTGCCAAAATATCTGGAGATGATCTAATTTATAGTGGAGTATCTTAGAAAATTTTTGAGTTTCAAACGAAATGGTAGAGACTAGCTGATGATGAAACTGTTGGATGAAACTGTTGCCCTGTTATACATTTGGAAAGGATTTATGACTCTGAACCTTGTAAGTCCATCAATCCAAAATTTTTGCATTGAAAATATGCTCATACTTAACTCATTTTTATTTTAAAAGCATGTTACTAGTCACTCTAACCTATGCCCACTGCTACTAAACTATGCATTTGTTTGCACAATAAAATATAGAAAAAGGGCACTTAAATAGATTATTCATGACATATACTTTCACAGTTTCATCCTTCATGACTAGATAAGAAAGCAATAAACCAAAAATCAAAGAACGAGTACTGGCAAAAATGTGAAGATGACTTCAAAGTAGATAGAAAGTAGTGCATTAGAAATGCCTTTCTTTGTCTAAAATTCTATTATTATTTTCCTGATGTTTAAAATTATCCTGGACCTTCGGCAATTTTCTTATGGCTCTGTAATTTTGTAATTCTTAGAAAAAGTTAGTATTCAGATATTACAGTGTATTGCAGCAGTCAGCAATTATTAAAGGGCCTGTCACATTGGCTGACGGATGCAAAACGTATGTAAAAAGGACACAGCGGATGAGAAAATGTTCCATCCATTGTTATCCACTCTCAAAAGTGCCCTGAATTTGCAAAAGCAGAGCAGACAAAAACGGAAAGGAACGGATGGGGGGAGGACGTAGCCAGGATAGAAAGCAGATGCTCCATAGAAGCCTCGCGGATGGAAGCAGATGGAAGTGGATGGCACATCCGCAGGGCTTCCGGGGGAGCACAGCGAAGCGGACGCGCAGCAGAAAGAGCGGATGCAGAATGGATGCCGAGCGGATGAAGCAGATGCAGAGCGGAAGCCTAGTGGAAGCCTAGCGGATGCCTAGCGGATGCAAAGTGTTCACTGCGCATGCGGGGAGGATGCATTGCGTCAGCCCCGTGGATATAAAGGGAAGCAGCTCTCAAGCAGGTCACCATTCAGAGGAAAGACCTGCTGCCAGACACAGCTCCAATGAGCCAGCCAGCCAGCCAGCCAGCCAACAACCATGGGGAAGAAGAGAAAGCCTGTGGCATCTGCTGCCAGCCCTGGCAAGAGGAACAGGGCCACCATCCCACCCCCTGGCCCTGACTCTGCTTCTGCTGGGGCTTCTGCTGCTTGGGCTGACACTTCTGGTGCTGGATCTTCTGCTGGCGCTGCTCCTGGTGCTGGTGCTTCTGCTGGTGCTTACTCTGCTGGCGCTGCTCCTGGTGATTCTGCTGGTGCTTACTCTGCTGGTGCTGCTCCTGGACCTGTGGTCCTGCTGGTCCTGCTGGTGCTCCTGGTCCTGCTGGTGCTGCTGGTGCTCCTGGTCCTGCTGGTCCTGCTGGTGCTGCTGATGCTTACTCTGCTGCTGCTGATCCTGGTCCTACTGGTCCTGCTGACGCTGCTGATGCTTATTCTGCTGATGATGATCCTGGTGCTGCTGGTGCTGCTGGTGCTGCTGGTGCTGCTGGTGCTGCTGACGCTGCAACTGTTGTTGTTGCTGCTGCTGCTGATGGTGGTCGGGTGGAGCAGCCCCTACAACCTCGAAGCCCCTCTGATGAGGGCCCAGATGGCCCTGCCAGATGGAGGAAGAGGCATACGTGTGAACGAGAATGGGAGAGGAGGCAGTACTCCATCGAAGAGGAACATGAGGATGAGGTGCTGGAATGGCTGAGGGAGAACGAGTATCTTTGGCAGAAGGGACACAGGCTCTATCGAGAAAAGAAAAGGAGGCAGGCTGCTTAGAGAGAGAAGGCAGAGAGCCTGGGCTACACTTTGAAGGTGCTCCTCGGCTGGTGGAAGCACATGCACACCTGGTACGGGAAGCTGCACCTTAAGAAATCTGCCCAGGCCACGATCAAGCTGATGGACCAAGAGACCTATGTGATGGCCAAGTGCAGCTTCTTGGAGGGTGAGATCTGCCACCGAGGAGGAGCCCCTCTGACAACCCTCTCTCTCAGGCAGCCCACAAAGAACCAGTCCTCTTCTGGCCAAGAGTCAGCTCCTGTGTCCAGGCAGGTATCTGTGGAGCATGCCACGATGGAGACCCCCCCCAACAGCTGCACTCCCTGTGGAAAAGCGTGTGGAGAACCCCCTGATACAGTGGCAACAAGGAGAGGGCACTTCCACTAGAGACCAACCCAAATCCATCCCCAGCTCCTCCTCCACAGAAAGAAGGCATAGAGCCAGACCAGAGGGGCAGAGCCACACTGTCCTGTTGGAGATCAGGGACACCATCAGAAGCAGCGTAGATCTCCTCTCTCAGCTGGTACACACCGATGTCCCATCCTCCAAATGCAAGCGCTTCCTCACCTACATCAACCAGACCCTCATGAACATGTCCGAATCACAGTACCAGGGGATCAAGGACAGGATCACCGGTCTTTTTAACAACCCTCCAGACACAGCTGAACCTGCTCCCACCCAGTCCAGGTCTGTTCCTCCACCCCCAGGTGATGTCACTGCTCTTCCAAGGCTTTCCACAGGCCCTCACCTATCAAGGCTATGGCTACCAGGAACTCCAGCAGCACAGACAGCCCTTCCCAGTCCAGGCAAAGGAACATCAAACGCCACCGGTGCCACCGATGCCACCGATGCCACCGATGCCACTGATGCCACTGATGCCAGCCACGCCACAAATGCCACCCACGTCACAGATGCCACCCATGCCACAGATGCCACCCATACCACAGATGCCACCCACACCACAGATGCCACCCACGCCTAACCTCGCTCAGCTGCAGACCAGACAGCCCCACTACACTCCTCCTTCCTCCACCGCACAGCCAAGCCCAGCCTCAGAACATCTGTCATCGGTCTTGGAACTGACACCCCATGTCCTGAAGGAAGGGGCTCTCAACATCACAGGACTGAGCCAGCTGTCTGAGAACTTCCTCTACACACCATCCCCTGTTGTCCTCTTGGGGCCAGGCACCCCAATGGCGCCTCAGACAAGCACTCCAGCAGTAGCCACCTCCACAGCACCTGGACCCTTCACCCCTGAGACTATGGGCATGCCTCAAAGTGACTGATAAGAGTGCCAGAGACTTGGTGGCTACCTGTTGACTTTATCTTTGCTTGGGACACTTGGGTTATTTTGCTTTTACACCTTATTATTAATAAAGATTATCTTTGCTTCACACATTTGCTTCATTTATTTTATTAAATAAAGTCTTGGTGGAAACTTTTAGAAATGGTTTAAGCCTTTGCATGCTTGTGGGATGGGTAAGGATAGCAGTGGGATGGGCAGGGATACCTATGGTCCACCCTCCCAGGTACCACACTTTGGCCCTTTATTATCAATAACAATGTAATCATTCATCCACACATTTCAACATGAACACAACTCTTTATTAAATGCCCTGTTCATTTTAGGGCCACTCAACATACATGCCACAATCTCATCAGTGTGATGTGACAGGCTGAAGGAAACATCCATTAAGCATCTACCATCCTGTCTTGCCACTCCACTGCTCCAGCTGGGGAGTTGCACCAGTGTTTCAGGAGGTTGCGCTGCTTCTTCGCTTCATGTGAGGCTCTGTTGGGGCCTTGCACATCCTCAGTGTCGATCAGGTTTTGCCCTTGCCTCCATTCCCCAGGCTCCATGTCCCCATTGTCTTGTTGGAGGTCCATAAGCCTGTTCTGCAAGACTGGGTAGCGGGTGCGCATGAGATTGTGCAGGATGCAGCAAGCTTCCATGATCTTCCTTACAGTCTCTGGGCAATGCTGCATGGTGGTGAGAAGTACCTAGAACCTGTTGGCCAGGATGCCAAAGGCGTTCTCCACCACCCGCCTTGCCCTGGACAGCCTGTAGTTGAAGATCCTCTCTCCACGGGTGAGGCATCTGGAGGTGTAGGGCTTCATGAGGTAGGTTCTGAGGGAGAAGGTGTCATCTCCCACGATGAAGTAGGGCACATCTTGTGTGTCATTGGGCAGGGGGTCTGGATCTGGGAAGCCCATAATGAGGTTGCGTTCCAGGCCCTCCTTGAGGTGACTGGCATTGTATACCTGGGCATATGAAGCTGACCCGTTGCCTGAAGCATCGATGTACATGAACTTGTAGTCAGCATCGACCATGGCAAAGAGGACGATGCTGAAGAAGCCCTTGGAGTTGAAATAAATGGACCCTGACTTGGCTGGAGCTTTGCAGGCCACGTGCTTGCCATCTATGGCTCCAACGGTGTGGGGGAAGTTCCACTTCTGATACCACTGCTCTGCAACTTTCTTCCATCCTTCTTCAGTGGAGGGGCACTGGAGGAGCTCCTCCAGGTATTCTTCGATGATGGCCTGCACCACTTCTCTGACCACAATGCTGATGGTGTTGTGTGTACTGCATGCTCCTGTAGGTGGTCCTTGAGGCCAGGTGGCACAGAGTCAGTGCCACCTGGAGCCCAGGTTACAGGCTGGGCCGGAAGTTGGTGCTCTGCTTGGTCAACCTGGGTCTCAGACGCTCCACAACTTCATCAAACATGGCTTTTGGCATCCTCATGAAGTGCTGGAATACACGAGGGTCTTCATTCCTCAGCTCCACCATCAGCTTGTTATACAGACCGTACTCTGCTCTTCTGGCGATCCATTTTCGGAACCAGACACTTCTTGGATGCCTCCTTTTCTTCGCGTAGAACAGGTGAAAGAGCCTGTAGATGTCTTCACACTGTTGTAGAATGATGGTGGCTACCAAAAGAAGTGTGTGATGATCCATGGTGGAGATGACTGGATGCTGTGGAAGAGCAAGAGCCAGATGAAGGCTGAAGAGGTCTGCACAGCACGGCTGCTGGACTGAAAGTGAGATCCAGGTGAGTTCCTCCCCCTTTTTATAGGAAATACAGGTTTGTTGCTAGGTGTCCTTTTGCATCCTCTAGGCATCCTGCATACATCCTAAATATCTGAGTTACGTCCCCTCTGTGAACGTTTTTTCCATTTTAATGCTTTGTATGAGAGCTGCATCCGCTATCATCCTTTCTACATCTGTGCTACTAACGCTTTGTGTCCGTTCCATGTCTGTTTCGCTTCCTCCCTGTGTCCATTTTCCGCTGGAGCAGATTTGAGTTGTGTGGATGCACAGCGGATGCCTAGTGGATGTAGCAGACGCGTAACAGATGATGACGGATCTAGAACGGATGTTCCCCATATACATTGTGGATTTAGAACGTGCAGCTCAAAACCTTTTCAGCTGATGAAATGTCAGTCGACAGATGCTGGACAGATAGAGAGGATGAAAAACGGATGCAGTGAGTACAGAACAGATGCATCGCGTAAACCAACGGATGGCAAGTGTTTCTCTCCATTTTACATCCTCTTTCCATCTGTTGGTGCTGTTTGACAGGGGCTTAATATGCTGTCCTGTAACTGCTAAGTAAAGCCCATGTCACACTGAACCAACGGATGCAAAGAGGATGTAAAACGGACAAAAAACCTTGCCATCCGTTGGAAAACGCGATGTACTCACTGCCTCCGTTTTGCTTCCTCTCTATCCATCCAGCATCCGTTTATTTTATTTTTTTTAAATTTTTATTAATTTTCTACAGACAAACAAACATACAAAACATTAAAAACATCTACTCTCATATATACTTCCGGTGTATCGGTTGGTTCATCAGTTTTGTGCATTCATTTTATAGTGTCAATTACAATTATATTGCATAACCACTCATATTGTCAATCCATATTCTAATATTACTAAAAAAAAA
>BLBF01014635.1:17638-37047 GCA_015471245.1 Laticauda colubrina
TGATGCTGAAGAAGCCCTTGTAGTTGTGATAAGTGGACCCCGACTTGGCTGGAGATTTGCAGGCCACGTGCTTGCCATTGATGGCTCCAACGGAGTGTGGTAAGTTCCACTTCTGATACCACTGCTCTGCAACTTTCTTCCAGCCTTCTTCAGTGGAGGGGCACTGGAGGAGCTCCTCCTTGTATTCTTCGATGATGGCCTGCACCACTTCTCTGACAACAAAGCTGATGGTGCTGAGTGGCACCCTCCAGCCGTACTGCATGCTCCTGTAGGTGGTCCCTGAGGCCAGGTGGCGCAGAGTGAGTGCCACCTTGAGCCCAGGTTCCAGGCTGGGCCGGAAGCTGGTGTTTGTCTTGGTCAACCTGGGTGTCAGGCGCTGCACAACTTTGTCAAACATGGCTGGAGGCATCCTCATGAAGTTCTGGAATGCCCGAGGGACTTCGCTCCTGAGCTACACCATCAGCTTGTCGTAAAGTACGTACTGCGCTCTTCTGGTGAACCATCTTCAGAGCCAGACTTTTTTTGGGTGCCTCCTTTTCTTCCCGTAGTACTGTTCACAGAGACTGTAGATGGTTTCGCAGTGTTGCAGAAGGATGTTGGCTGCCAAAAGGACTTTGTCGCAATCCACGGTGGACATGACTGGATGCTGTGGAAGAGGAAAGGCAGATGAAGGCTGCAGAGGTCTGCACCGCTGGGCTGCTGGTCTGAAAGTGCAAAGCAGACGAGTTGCTCCCCCTTTTTATAGGCAGTATAGGTTTTCCACTAGGCATCCTCTAGGCATCCTCCAGGCATCCTCTAGACATCCTTAATATCCGAGATAGATCCCCTCTGCGGACGTTTTTTCCGTTTTAAATGCTTTGTTTCCGTGCTGCATCCGTTCTGCATTCATTCTGCATCCGTTCCGCGTTCGTTCTGCTTCCTCCCTGCATCCGAGCAGATGCGAGTTGCGCGGATGCAGAACGGATGCCTAGCGGATATAGCGGATGCGTAACGGATGCGTAGCAGATGCGTAGCGGATGCAGAATGGACAAACCGGATACATTTTCTGCACAAAAGTTGTAGGCAGCCTAAAACTTTTTGAGCGGATGAAACGTTCATAAACAGATGCTGGATGGATAGAGAGGAAGCAAAACGGAGGCAGTGAGTACATCGCGTTTTCGAATGGATGGCAAGGTTTTTTGTCCATTTTACTTCCTCTTTCCATTCGTTGGTGCAGTGTGACAGCCTTCATCTGGCTCTTCCTCTTCCACAGCATCCACTCATGTCGACCGTGGATTGCGACAAAGTCCTTTCGGCAGCCACAATCGTTCTGCAACAGTGCGAAGCCATCTGCAGGCTCTGTGAACACTACTGCGAGAAGAAAAGGAGCCACCCAAAAAGAGTCTGGGTCTGAAGATGGTTTGCCAGAAGAGCAGAGGACGGATTGTACAAGAAGCTGATGGTGGAGCTCAGGAACGAAGACACTCGGGCGTTCCAGAACTTCATGAGGATGCCTCCAGCCATGTTTGACGAAGTTGTGCAGTGGCTGACACCCAGGTTGACCAAGGCAAACACCAGCTTCCAGCCCAGCCTGGAACCTGGGCTCAAGGTGGCACTCACTCTGCGCCACCTGGTCTCAGGGACCACCTACAGGAGCATGCAGTACGGCTGGAGGGTGCCATCCAACAGCATCAGCATTGTGGTCAGAGAAGTGGTGCAGGCCATCATCGAAGAATACAAGGAGGAGCTCCTTCAGTACCCCTCCATTGAAGAAGGCTGGAAGAAAGTTGCAGAGCAGTGGTATCAGAAGTGGAACTTACCACACACCGTTGGAGCCATAGATGGCAAGCATGTGGCCTGCAAATCTCCAGCCAAGTCGGAGTCCACTTATTTCAACTCCAAGGGCTTCTTCAGCATCATCCTCTTCGCCATGGTCGATGCTGACTACAAGTTCATGTACATCGATGCTTCAGGCAACGGCTCATCTTCAGATGCCCAGATATACAACGCCAGTCACCTCAAGGAGGAGCTGGAAGGCAACCTCATCGTGGGCTTCCCAGATCCAGAACCCCTGCCCAACGACACACAAGATGTGCCCTACTTCATCGTGGGGGATGACGACTTCTCCCTCACAACCTACCTCATGAAGCCCTACACCTCCAGACTCCTCACCTGTGAAGAGAGGATCTTCAACTACAGGCTGTCCAGGGCAAGGCGGGTGGTGGAGAACGCCTTTGGTATCCTGGCCAACAGGTTCCAGGTACTTCTCACCACCATGCAGCATTGCCCAGAGACCGTCAGGAGGATCATGGAAGATTGCTGCAGAAGCCCCAGCAGAACCAGAGTGAGGGCCAGGGGGCGGGATGGTAGCCCTGTCCCTCTTGCAAGGGTTGGCAGAAGATGGCTGAGGCTTGCTGTGCTTCCGCATGGTTGTGGGGTTGGTGGCTGGCAGGGAGGCTGGCAGGAACCAAGGCTGGCAGGAAGGCAGGCACCAAGGCTGGCAGGAAGGCTTGCAGGCAGGCTGGCAGGCAGGCAGGCACCAAGGCTGGCAGGCAGACATGAACCAAGGCTGGCAGGAAGGCAGGCAGCAAGGCTGGCAGGGAGGCTGGCAGGGAGGCTGGCAGGAAGGCTGGCAGGGAGGCTGGCAGCAAGGCTGGTAGCAAGGCTGGCAGTCAGACATGCAGGCAGGGCAGGCAAGGCAGTCGATGTGTCCGGCAGCAGCTCTTTCCTCTGAATGGCGACCTGCTTCCGAGCTGCTTCCGTTATATCCGCGGGGCTGACGCAATGCATCCTCCCCGCATATGCAATTAACGCCAGGCATCCATTAGGCTTCTGCTGTGCATCCGCTTCATCCGTTCGGCGTCCGTTCTGCATCCGCTGGATCCGTTCCGTGTCCGCTTCGCTGAGGCCCCCCGGAAGCCCTGCGGATGTGCCATCCACTCCCATCCGCTCTCATCCACTTCCATCCGCTGGGCTTCCATTCCGCATCCGCTTTGCATCCACCCTGCGTCCTCCCTGCGTCCGTGTTAACCGCTCCAGTTATGCAAATTTTTGCCCCTTTTGAGAGCGGATAACAACGGATGGAACATTTTGCTCATCCACTGTGTCCTTTTTGCATCCGTTGGCCAGTGTGACATGGGCTTTAGCAGGGTTGCCATCTGGCCATTTTTCCGGCCAAATTCAAGAAATCTGGCCGTATAAAAATCTGTTTGGCTGTGAAAAAAATCATGTCTCTGGCCAAATATATTTGGCCAGAAATTTGGCTGTATGAAAGTTGCTTGGCCATGAAATTGAAATTTTGGCCGAATACCGGTTTTCAATATGAAAAAATCTGCATGAAAATAATTGTCCTCTTTGTAACTCTTCCCCTCGGTTTAAAAAAAAAAAGTTTGGGGACTTTGGGGGGGGGAGAAGATCGGCCCGAAAAACAACCGCTTTCCCCCCTCAGTTCTCCTGCACCGCATGGCAGGGAGCTTCCCCCAAGAGCGGTTCCTGACCCCCCCCCAAAAAAAGGCCCGTCTGGCCAGCTGCTGCGGCTTAGTTTTTCCACCTTGGTGGAAAAAAACGTTTTTTTGTGAGAGGTGGGAGAAGGAAGCAAAACACAAACGCTCCTGGGCAACCCGGAGGGGCGTTTTAAACAAGATTCTCTCTGGACCCCTGGAAGAAACTTCCCACCTCCCACATTGCCGGACGAAGCTGAAGGGGCCATGCAACTGCTCTTCTGCGGTTGGGGTTGGCTTCTGTGTCCTTTCCTCATTTTTAACCTCTTCCTCCTCGGTTACCGCAGAAGACCCGCCGTTTCTCACAAGGGGCTGGAAGACCAAACGCTTTAGGGCGTAAGGTTGTTGCGGTTTTGTGTGTGTGTGTGTCAATATGCCAACTCTAAACCACTTAGAGAAGGCTGTAAAGACTCTGAATTGGTATAAAAGTGCAACTGCTATTTTAACGTGCTAAGGGCAAAGAAATGCCACCGCCCTCCTCCCCGAATGGAGCAAAAATCCACTCAGTCCCCCACCTCAGGAGTGGTCGGCCATCGACTTTGCCCTCCCCCACCCCATCCTTCTTGCCCCTAGTGGCTCAGTTCCCCACCCTTCTGCGTTTCCCTCTTACTATTTCTGTGAAGAGTAACATGCCCCTTTGGGAGTGGATGAGGCTGGTAAATTGGTCCATGCACCTCTTGGAGGAACTGGACGACTCCATGGCAACAGCGGGGTGCCCCTTTTTCGAAGGGGACACAATTTTTTTTGTGTTTTATTTGTGATTATATTTTTTCAATCGGGGGGGGAATCCCCCTAAAAACCCTCATGCCCTAGCTCCCCTCTCCTCAGGATTGCTGCATTTGGCCCTGAGCTTTCCAAACAGTAGTAGCAGTTATTTGAAGTGAGTTGCCTCACCTGGATGTGAGTAAAGAAAAACAGAAATTCGCATGATGTCACGCCACGTTGTTGAATAAAGACTATTTTTTATGATTTGATTATTTAAAAAGTTAAAAAAACAAAAAACAATATATCCTCATGTTATATTGCATGAAAAAATTTGGCTGGAAAATTTGGCTGTGAGAGAAAATAATTTGGCCGTATTTTGACTTGAGTCTGGCCACAGAGCCAAGCTGCAATCTGGCAACCCTGGATCTTAAGGCCCGGTCCCACTGGCCGACGGACGCAAAACGTATGCATAAAGGACACAGCGGACGAGCAAAATTTTGGGGGTGGCTCCATCTGTTGTCATCCGCTACAAAAAGAGGCAAAAATTTGAATAAACAGAACGGAAATGAACGGATGTGGGTAGTATGTAGTGGGGATGTTAAATGGATGTTCATAGAAAGTCTAGTGGATAACAGCGGATGGAAGCAGATGAAACATCCGAAAAGGTTCCGGGGGAGAATTGCCAAGCAGACGCATAGTGGAAGGGGCGGATGCATAGTGGATGAAGCGGATGCATCACGGATGCCTATAGGAAACAAAGCGGATGCCACGCGGATGTATATCGGATGCAAAGTGTTCACTGCGCATGCGGGGAGTATGAATTGCATTAGCTCTACGGATATAAAAGGATGCAGCACGCATGCAGTCAGCATATAGGGGAAAGACGTGCTGCCAGATACATCTAGCAGGAACACCATGGTCCGTCAGTCAGGCAAGAAAAGGAAGCCCGTGCCTACTCGTTCCAGCCTTGGCAAAAAGGACAGAACCAGCATCCCAACTCCTGGCACTGACTCTGAAGTTGCTGCTGCTGCTGCGGCTGCTATGGTGGACCAGCCCCAAGGCCCTCAAAGCCCTGCTGCTGAAGGCCCTGCTGCTCAAGCCCCTGAAGGCTCTGCTGCTCAAGCCCCTGAAGGCCCTGCTGAAGCCCCTGCCAGAGGGAGGAAGAGGCAAGGGAAGCAGAAGGCAGAGAGGAAACAGTACACTGTTTCTGAGGAGCATGAGGATGAGGTGCTGGAATGGCTGAGGGAGAACGAGTACCTCTGGAGAAAGGGCCACAGACTGTATCAGGACACCAAGAAGAAGCAGGCAGCTTGGAGAGACAAGGCAGAGAGCCTGGGGTACACTGCAGAAGTACTCCTAGGATGGTTGAAGCACATGCACACCTGGTATGGCAAGCTACACCTCAAGAAATCCGGGCAGGCCGCTGTCAAGCTCACTGACTGGGAGATGTACGTCATGTCCAAGTGCAGTTTCCTGGAGGGTGAGATCTGCCACCGAGGAGCAGCCCCTCTAAGACCCCACTCCCTCAGAAAGCCTACAGACAGCCAGTCCTCTTCCAGCCAGGAGCCAGCTACCCTGTCCAGGCAGGTGTCTTCAGAGGGCCCCATGGCAGAGACCCCCCCAACAGCTGCACTCCCCATGCTGGCAGACTTAGAGGATCCCGTGGAGGATGATGCCCTGCTGTCACAAATGGAGGAAGAAGCAGCAACAACCAGAGGCCAACCCACCCCCACCCCCAGCTCCAGAGGATGCAGGCAGAGAGGCAGACTAGAGGGCCAGGACCATAATGTGCTGTTGGAGATCAGGGACACAATGAAGACCAGCATAGAACTTCTCTATCAGCTGGTCCACAGCGACATACCATCCTCGGTCCAGAAGCCCTTCATCACTTATGTGAGCCAGACCCTCAGGGACCTGCCCGAGGCCCAGTACCAGGCGATGAAGCAGAAGATCACAGCACTTCTGCACAACCCTCAAGGCCCAGCTGAAGTTGCTCCTACCTAGTCCAGGTCTGCTCCTCCACCCCAGGCGATGTCACAGCCCTTCCACGGCTTTCAACAGCCCCTCACCTACCAAGGCTATGACTATCAGGACTTCCCACAGCAGAAGCAGAACTTCCCAGTCCAGGCCCAGGTTCATCACACACCACAGACGCCACTCCTCACCCAGCTGCAGACCAGACAGCCCCACTACACTCCTCCTTCCTCCACCCCACAGCCAAGCCCGTCAACAGACAATCTGTCATCAATATTGGGCCTGACATCTCAAGTCCTTGATGAGGGGCCTCTCAACCTCATGGGACTGACTCAGCTCTCGGACAGCTTCCTGAACACACCATCCCCTGTTGTACCCTCGGGGCCAAGCACCCCAATTGTGCCTCAGACCAGCACTCAAGCCACAGCCACCTCCACAGTCCCTGCCCGCTTAACAGCTGAGACCATGGACATGACTCAGAGTGACTGAGAATAGTGTCAGAGACTGAGTTGTACTTCTTTGCTTAAGACACTTTACTTGGTTCATTTTGCTTTTTTAATAAAGTCATAAAATTTACCTAAGAAAGTTAATAAAGGTTATCTTTGCTTTACACATTTAATACAGTTTACTTAATTCATTTTGCTTATTTAATAAAGTCATAAAGTTAAGAAAGTTAAGAAAGGTTATCTTTGCTAAAGACACATGGTTCATTTTTTTTACTTAATAAAGTGTTGGTGAAAACTTTGAAAAAATGGTTAAGCCTTTGCATGCTTGTGGGATAGATAAAGATAGTTATGGGATAGATAAACCTCCAGTGCAAGCATAGTGGGACTGTATGGTCCACCATCCCAGCTGCCACACATATGGACCTTTATTATCAATAAGAATTTATTCATTGATCAACACATTTTAAAATAAAGCTCTTTATTAATGCCCTATTCATTGTAGGACCACTACATGGCACAATCTCATCAGTGTCCTGCGACAGGCTCAAGGAAGCATCCATTAATCATCTATCATCCTGTCTTGCCACTCCACTGCTCCAGCTGGGGAGTTGCACCAGTGTCTCAGTAGGTTGCGCTGCTTCTTCCCTTCAAGTGAAGCTTTGTTGGGGCCTTGTACATCCACTGTGTCTATCAGGTTTAGTCCTTGCCTCCATTCACCAGGCTCCATGTCCCCATTCCCTTGTTGATGGTCGACAAGTCTGTTCTGCAACACTGGGTAGCGGGTGCGCATGAGATTGTGCAGGATGCAGCAAGCTTCCACGATGCTCCTCACCGTCTCTGGGTGATGCTGCATGGTGGTGAGAAGTACCTGGAACCTGTTGGCCAGGAAGCCAAAGGCATTCTCCACCACCCATCTTGCCCTGGCCAGCCTGTAGTTGAAGATCCTCTCTTCATGGGTGAGGTATCTGGAAATGTAGGGCTTCATGAGGTAGGTTCTGAGGGAGAAGGCGTCATCAACAATGATGAAGTAGGGCATATCTTGTGTGTCATTGCGTAGGAGGTCTGGATCTGGAAAACCCATGATGAGGTTGCATTCCAGCCCATCCTTGAGGTCACTTGTGTTGTATACCTGGCCATCTGAAGCTGACCCATTGCCTGAAGCATCGATGTAGATGAACCTGTAGTCAGCATCAACCATGGCAAAGAGGATGATACTGAAGAAGCCCTTGTAGTTGTAATAAGTGGACCCTGAGTTGGCTGGAGCTTTGCAGGCCACGTGCTTCCCATCTATGGCTCCAACAGTGTGGGGAAAGTTCCACCTCTGATACCACTCTTCTGCAAGTTTTCTCCAGCCTTGTTCAGTGGTGGGACAATGGAGGAGCTCCTCCACGTATTCTTCGATGATGGCCTGCACCACTTCTCTGACCACTTTGCTGATGCTGTTGTGTGGCACCCTCCATGCATACTGCATGTTTCTGTATTTGGTTCTAGAGGCCAGGTGCCGCAGAGTCAGTGCCACCTTCAGTCCAGGGTCCAGGTTGGCATGGAAGTTGGTGCTAGGCTTGGTCAACCTGGGTCTCAGGCACCGTACAAGTTCGTCAAACATGGCTGGTGGCATTCTCATGAAGTGATGGAATGCACAAGGGTCTTCATTCCTCAGCTCCACCATCAACTGGTCATACAGTCCAAACTCCATTCTTCTCACGATCCATCCTTGGAGCCACACAGCTCTTGGATGTCTCCTCCTTCTGTGCAAAATTTGATACAGTCTGAACAGGTTTTGGTTCTGGTGATGAATGAGCGCAGCTACCATACAGACTGTGTCATCATCCATGGTGGAGAACGATGATGTTGAAGACCAAGACCAAGGGTGATGAGGTCTGTACACCATGGCTGCTGGACTCATACTGAGATCCAGATGATTTTCTCCCCCTTTTTATAGAAAATATCGGTTGTCCGCGAGGTGTCCTTCTACATACTCTAGACATACTCCAGACATCCTAAATATACGAGATACGTCCCAGATACAAATGTTTTGTCCATTTTTAATCCTTTATGTACGAGATGCATACGCTGACATCCTTTCTATTTCCGTGCTACTAACACTGTGCAGACGTTCCATGTACCTTTTGTTTCCTCCCTCTTTCCGTTTTCAGCTGCAGCGGATGTGAGTTGAGGGGATGGCCAGAGGATGCAGAGAGGATACAGCGGATGTTTAACTGATGATAACGGACATAGAACATTTGTTGCCCTTATATGTTGCGGATGTACATCGTACGCGGTGGAAAGTTCATCCATTCACAAAGTTTTGTGCAGCTCAAAACTTCTTGCGCAGATGAAATTGCAGTGGACGGATGCTCAACGGATAGTATGTATGAAACACATATGCAATGAGTACACAACGGATGCATAGCGTTTTTCAACGGATGGCAAGCTTTTTTTAATGTTTTACATCCTCTTTGCATCTGTAAGTGCAGTGGGACCGGGCCTCAAGTCACTTCCAAAAGGTTCCGTTGTACAATGAGGAGAATAATGGTCATAATCAGGGTGTAAAATAAAAAAGACCCAACACAGACAGTGCACTGTCGCTGCAGATATGGAACCTGATGTACGATACAGGAATAAAATAATTTTAAAAATCCATGCAAGTCAATAGCCACCAGCATGTCTTATAATGGTTTCCATAGTAAATGGCAGTCCTGTAGGGAGGGGACCTGGAGGCAGCCCCCCCTCTGGCTCGGTGGGGCAGGTAAAGAGGGACCCTCGGAGAGGAGGGGGGGCTCCTGCAGGTATCCCAGCCTCCGTCCTGTCCCCAGCCTTCCAAGCAGTGGGCAGCGGATTCCGGGCCCCGGAGATCATCTGGATGGCCTCGCAGGCATGGGAATGGAGGCCTTCTGGGGTGGGGGTCCTCCTGTGCTGTGACGCATGACCCTGCCCTTGCAGAGGAGCCACAGGGGAGCCTGTCAGTCAGGCGGGGCATTTCCGGGGCTGCCCGGGTGACTGGAGGCTGTGGAGGTTGGACGGGGAGGAATCCGCCCCACCTGAACCCCAATGCAAGGCAGGTCTCTCACCCCCGGAGTGGCTTCTCTCCTCACTCTCCGCCCCAGAGGCTCCCTCGCCTCCTCCAGGGTTGCCGCCTGTGGTTGGCGGGAGGAAGAAGGGTCCGAATCAAGGGGGAGGAGGGGGGAGCCACGGGGCCCTCAGCCCCACAGCCAGGGTGAAAGGCAGGAGCAGAGGGTCCCTCAGCTGCCCCTCCTGGCTGCTCAGCCCCGCCGGCCCCGGAGGAGAGACTGGGGGGGGCAGAGAACACCAGGGGTCCTTTCAGAACATTGGGGGGGGGGGAATTTGGAGCTCTTGGCAGGGAAGCAGGGGGGGGAGGGGTGACAATTGAGCCCATTCCCCCCAAGAGAGGGTGGGCTCCCCCCTCTCCCTTCCCAGGGAGGCTCCCCCCAGCCGCCCCATTCCTTTGTAAAGAAATCTCGTTTTCCTCCTTTCAGCGTTTGGTTTCGTTCATTCGGAGCCTCCGATTTCCTGGTTTCCCTAAAAATGGGGGCTCTGCTTGAGTTTTTGTGCAACCATGCTGGTTTCTTCTGGGATCCTCCCTCCCTTACCTTCTTTCCCTATTCTTTTTCCTATTCTTTTCCTCCTCCCTTCCTCATCTATTGACTCCAATTGCTTCCCATCCTCCTTTTCTGCTTCTTCCTTTTCCTTTCCTCCTCCTACTTTTTCCTTTCCTTCCCAATCATTCCCTTTCCTTTTCTTATTCTTTTTCTCCCTTCAATTATTGACTTCAGTTCCTTCCCATCTTCCTTTCCTTCTTTCTCTTTCCTTCCCTTCCCTATTCCTTTTTCTATTCCTATCCTTTTCTTCTTTTCCTTTCCTTTCTTCTCCTTTCCTTCCCTTCCCTTTCCCTTTTCCTATTCCTATTCCTATTCTTTTCCTTCCTTCATCGATTGACTTCAGTTCCTTCCCATCTTCCTTTTCTGCTCCTTCCTTTTCCTTTCCTCCTATTTATTTCCTTTCCTTCCATTCTGATCCTGCCTTCAAAATAAAAGCTCCATGAGTGACCTTGAACAATCCTCAGGGGAGTCTGAGTTCCCATGGAAAGACAAGGGGGAGAGACCCGTCCACCTCCTTTGTGGGTCTCTCTGACCCTCCCCCCAATTTCTTCCCCTCTGCTGGGATTCAGGGGACCCTGAGCGGGTTTCCCTCCTGCCTCCGTCCAGACCGTTCCAGGCATCCTGGCTGGGCCTGTTGGTCAGCAGAGGAGCCGCTTTCTCTCTGGCCCCAAGTGGCCCCCCTCCCGTCAGACTAGGGGAAGGAGGGAGGGTCAGAAAGATGGGGTTCAGGGAGCAAGTCTGAGGAACTGGGTGGTGGGGAGACTCATCGAGGGGTGAATCTGCCTACCGAGGTGAGGTGGGCCCTGTTCTGTCTTTAAATTGCTGGCTGAATATAAAGACAGTCAAGCAAACTCTACAAAAGCTTCCATACAAAGTTTCTTTATTGCATCACAAGGCACCCTCAAGGTATAACTCACAGTTATGTTGACATTCATCTAATGTCCAAATCTTTGCATAGCTGACTTCATATAGTATTAAAGTATAGTGGTCTTCATCCCGTAATGATGGAACAAAGGGTGACTGCACGCTGCTGGGGTCCAAGCCAGAGGAAAGACAACTCCTCCAACCCAACCAAGGGTCAATTCAGTGACCAATCAGGAAATACAGATGTGACCACATGACATGAACTACATTTCCAATGATGCATTAACCACATTTCCCATGAGACATTCCCTTAAGGGGACAGCTCCCAATTCCCAATTAACTATATACAGTCTGGACAGCACAGTCCAGTTGCTTTTGTGGTATGGAGACAATAACTCGGTCCTCAACACCAAGAAGACCAAGGAGCTTATACTGGACTATAGAAGGAACAGATCAGACCTCCAGCCCTTGCTTATCCATGGAGACCGAGTGGAGCAAGTGGCCAGTTTTAAGTTTCTGGGTGTTACCCCAAAAGAGGACCTGACCTGGGTGCCCACATTGCAGCCCTGGTCAAAAGGGCCCAGCAGAGATTATATGACCTGAGGCTTCTCAGGAAACAACCCCTGAAATGAAAACTGCTGGTGACCTTCTACTGCTGCACCATAGAAAGCATTTTAACTTTCTGCACCTCTGCATGGTTTTCCAATTGCACCAGATAGGAAAGCACTCCGGAGGGTGAAGGTCATTGCCCAGAAGATGGTAGGTTGCCCTCTCCCCTCCTTGGAAGAGCTTTAGAGCTCCTGCTGCCTTAAGAAAGTTCAAAACATCCTCTGTGAGCAGATCAAACATCTTGGACCTGTTGCACTCCAGTGGCTGCTTGACATGCTGAACAAATGTCTGAGTGACAACACCTTGCCAAAGCTATGGAGGAAGTCCAGAGTAGTCGCCTTACTCAAACTAGGCAAAGACCCAGCCAGCCCAAAGAGTTACAGACCTATCTCCCTGCTCTGCCACACGTACAAACTTTTTGAAAGGCTCCTACTCAACCGTATCGCCCCCTTTGTAGATGAGCTCCTCATTCCCGAGCAGGCAGGCTTCAGGCCAGGAAAGTCCTGTACTGGCCAACTGTTGAATCTCACACAGTACATCGAAGATGGGTTTGAGGAAGGGCTGATAACTGGAGCAGCTTTTGTTGACCTCTCTGCGGCCTACGATACAGTGAACCACAGGATTCTTACAAGGAAAGTCTTTGAGATGACCAAGGATGTCAAGCTGACACAATTGATCCTGAACCTGCTTTCAAACCGGCGGTTCTATGTGAATCTGAATGGTACCCGCAGCAGATGGCGGAGACAGAAAAACGGTCTCCCGCAAGGAAGCGTCCTTGCCCCGCTTCTTTTCAACATCTACACGAATGACCAACCAATCCATCCAAGTACAAGGAGCTACCTGTATGCTGATGATCTCTGCATTGCCTCACAGAAGCAATCCTTTGAAGAGGTGGAAAAAGCACTCAGTGATGCTCTGGCAGGTCTAACTCCTTACTATGCCGCAAATCACCTACGTGCAAACCCGGAGAAGACCGACAACTGAGGGTCAGATGGTATGGAAAATGGCTTAAACACACCAATAAGCCGATCTATCTAGGTGTCACACTGGATCGTTCCCTTACTTACAAGGAGCACATTGCCAAGACAAAGGCGAAAGCTGGAGCAAGGAACAGCATATTGAAGAAGCTTGCTAATACAAGATGGGGAACAGATGCCAAAACCATCCGCACCACAGCTCTTGCTCTATGCTTCTCCACTGCCGAATATGCAGCCCCTGTCTGGTGTAGGTCATCCCATGCTGCAAAGATCGACCCAGTCCTGAATGCAGCTTGCAGAGTTATCTCTGGATGTCTGCGTCCAACAAGAGTAGATGACCTCTACTTACTGTGTGGTATTGCTCCACCACACATCAGGCGAGAGGTCTCAGCACAGTTGGAGAAAACCAAGCAAGAAGTTAACCCTCGCCACCCACTCTACAATCGTGAACCGGCTAAAAAGAGACTCAAATCCAGACGCAGTTTTCTCCATTCAACCAAATCCCTTGATGACACCGCCCACGGTCGAAGGATTACCCTATGGTCCAACCATCTCCAATCTGTGACGCATCAGCTCTCCTATGAACCAAGTGAATCACTTCCTCCGGGTTCAAGTGAGGCATGGCCCATCTGGTCATGCCTGAATCGCCTACGGACAGGAACAGGACGATGCAAAGTCCTCATGCAGAAATGGGGCTACAATAGGGATGGAGAAACTGCTTGCGACTGTGGGCAGGATCAGACAATGCAACATCTTTTGGTCTGCCCTCTCCTACCAGAGCCATGCACTGTCAATGACTTGGAGACTTTCAACACCAAAGCCAGATCCTGCGCTCTGCACTGGACAGGACTTGTGTAGTGACTCGAGAAGAAGATAGGTCACTGAAGGTAGGAAATGGCTCACATGCTTTACTCAAGAGGGTGACATGCAACAGGCTTTTAAGGGGCTGCCAGAAAGGTGGGGGGTAATGTATTTTCCAAAGAAGCAGAAGGCAAAACAAGAAGCAATGGATGGAAACTGAACAGAGAGAGAAGCAACTAACTAAGGTTAGTTTTAGGTTAAGAAACTTCCTGACAGTGAGAACAATTAACCAGTGGAACTGCCTGTCTCCAGAAGTTCTGAGTGCTCCAACACTGGAAGATTTTAAGAAAAGACTAGACAGCCATTTCTCTGAAATGGTGTAGGGACCCCCCCACAGTCCCTTTTAAGTGTTATTCTGACACCTTTCCCAGGACCTCTACTCAGAGTTTGGCAGCCTCAGTTTTCCTGCCTGAGCTGGGGGTTGGACTAGAAGACCTCCAAACTCCCTTTCAACTCTGTTAAACACACTTGTGTTTATGCTCTGAACTATAGGCATTGAATGCATGTAAACCCTGAAAAATATGTGGTAGCCCTGGGCAAAAGAAAGGCAGTAGAATCACTGTAGGTATAGGGACAGTGTAAAATATTAACACGTGATAAATAATGGAAGATTTAAAAATAATAGCACAGAGTTTTCTCTGTCTCTTCTTTCCTATTTCTTTCTCTTTCTTTGTCTCTTTCTGTCTTTCTCTCCCTTCCTTTCTTTTTCTCTATCTCTCTCACACACACCACACTCTCTTTTTCTATTTCTTTCTTCCTTCCTTCCTACCTTTTCTTTCTTTCTTTCTTTCTTTCTTTCTTTCTTTCTTTCTTTCTTTCTTTCTTTCTTTCTCTCATCTTTCTCTCTCTCTCAAACACACACACACATACACACACATACACACATCATCCTTCTTTCCCTCTCGCTCCAGGCACTTTACTCACAAGGAGAAGTGGCAATTCTAGTGTCCATGAAGAATCCAGCCTTGGAACAGTTTTGCAGGTTCATGGACCGCTGCTCCGCCCACAGTCATGTGTTTCCAAGTGGCTGCTTGAAAATGCATGGCTAGGGCAGGGGAGCAGTCCTCCTTTAAACTGGGGCAGTGAGCATTGGGTGGGCGGGGCAAGCGAGTGAGTGGAAACTGGGCGACTGGGTTGGGGGCAGGGCAAGCTAGATGTTGCTACTGGTTCAGCAACCCAGGACAAATTCTTGCTACCGGTTCACTCGAACCGGCTGAATAGCACCTCTGATATAATGTCTTCTAAAATACCCCTGTGTTTTAGTTCCCTTGTACCACAGGAAAGCATGCCACCCCAACAGCAAGTCATGTCTTTCTAATGGCAATAACCTACTGTTCTATATGTAAAGTGGGTGACTCCAAATCTACAAACCTGATTGGTCAATAAAATGAACATTGGATTGGTTCACTAGGAACCAATCCAAAGAGCTGCTAAAAGGCGGCAAATCTAAACAACTGCCATTGGCTGCAAGCAGGCAAGCCAGTCTGTATAAAAGGCTGGCCTCAGCTTCAGCCAAGTGTTCCTATTTACTAACTAGTTGAAGAATAAAGTATTTGTTGTTGGAAGCCGGTCTACCTCGTGTGTTTTCCGAACAAAACACTGGCGACGAGGATGGGATCGTCCTGAACGGAAAAACCTGCACGCGGTGATAAGAAGTCCAGATTACAACCAAGATGTCTGGAAACAACGCACCGCCCGCACCCTTCAATCCCAACGAAGAGGATTGGGATTCCTATGCTGATCACTTCCAAATGTATTTGGAGAGCAATGAAATGGAAGGCATTTCAGAGCAACGCAAGAGAGCTGTATTCCTGACGCACTGCGGGCCAACAGTTTTTAAGATGGCAAAGGCCCTTGCGAAGCCCCGGGATGTTAAACAACTAACGTGGACAGAATTGCAAAGACTCCTCAAAGCACACTACGCTCCGATGGTGTCTAACTTAATAAAGCGACACGAATTTTACCGCAGAGACCAGAGAGAGGGAGAGACCGTCGCCGTTTTCATCGCTGCCCTCAGACAAATAGGGGGTGAGTGTGAATTTTTGAACATAGACGAGGCAATGAGGGATCGCGTGGTGCTGGGCCTGAGAGACTCGACCGCACAGAGTAAATTGCTCAACAAACCCAACATCACCGTTACCGAAGCCATCGCGGAAGCCACAGCCGCTGAAGCCGCGAAAAAATCTGCCGTAGCCATTAAAAAGATGAACACACACAGCGAAGAAACACCAACCAAAGACAGAAAGCACCCTGCCACCACAACCCATTATGAAGAGTCGGGCGAAACAATTGAATCGAGCGAAGAGGACGACGAGGTCCACCATTTCCTCACGAACAAAAAAGAGTGCGAAAAGAGAAATTGGCGGGAATGCGCTGGCTGCGGAGGAAACCATCCCCGAGCCGAATGCAGATTTCTCGATGCCATCTGCCGGCATTGCAAAAAACGAGGGCACATCGAGAAGGTCTGCAGGAACAAAAAATACTACAGCCCGACGAGACGCAGAAATTCCCCAACACGAGCCGAGCCTAAACGAGCCGAGAGAAAGTGGCAACAAGAGAAGCGAGCCAATATACACCAAACTGTCATTATACAGAGCGCTCAGACGGAAAGTGTAAAAAAATTAAAGTCATCGTGAAAATCGAAGGAAAACACTGCAAGATGGAAGTGGACTCGGGGTCCTTCCTCTCCATGGTATCGTGGGACACAATAAAACAGCTAGTCCCAGGTATCAAACCCAAAGAATTGAAGAAGCAGCACCTAACCCTCAAGGACTATCAGGGAAACCAAATCCCTGTGGTAGGCATGGGACAATTCCGAGTCGCCTACAAACATCACGTCAAGGTGCTTCCGCTGACCATAGTCGACCAAGACAGACCAAGCCTCCTGGGCATCAAATGGTTCGCGCCATTGGGCATCGGGATGACCGGGGTCGATTGAGTGACTACAACCGGCTGGGAAGACGACCTCATCCGAGAATTCCAGGACGTTTTTGACGGCTCACTTGGCAAGTATCGGGGAAATCCCATTTCTTTCAATCTAAACCCCCAAATAGCCCCACGAAGAATAAAAGCCAGGCGAGTTCCTTTTGCACTAAAGGCAAAAATAGAGGAACAGCTGGACAAATTAATAGCCCAAGGGGTGTTAGAACCTGTGGACCATGCCAAGTGGGAAACGCCTATTGTCACACCCATTAAACCTGACGGGTCCATCAGAATCTGTGGTGACTATAAGGCTACCCTGAACCACGCATTACAACCAAGCGCATACCCGGTGCCAGTAGTCCAGCATTTGCTTCATTCCCTGGGAAAAGGCAAAGTTTTCGCCAAACTCGACTTGGCACAAGCCTTTCAACAACTCCCAGTGGACCCAGAAACAGCAGAAGCGTGGCCCCTGGCATCTTCCAGAGTCTGATGGAACGCCTTCTAAATGGCATACAAGGAGTCGTTCCCTATTTTGACGACGTCCTAATCTCGGCCAGAGATGAAACTCAATTAAGGAACAGACTCAAAGAAGTATTAACTAAGTTTAGGGAATCTGGCCTCAAGGTAAAAAGAGAAAAGTGCTGTTTAATTAAGAACAGCGTCGAATTCCTGGGCTACTCAATAGACGGAGAGGGTATCCACCTTACAGACAAAAAAGTTAAAGCAATCAAAGACGCTCCTGAACCAAGAAATAAAACCGAACTACAAGCATTCTTAGGATTAATTAATTTTTATAACGTGTTCCTGCCAAACAAAGCCACTATAGCAGAACCGTTACACCATCTGCTAGACAAAAAGGCAACTTGGACTTGGGGTTACAAAGAAAAAAAAAGCCTTCCAAAATATTAAAAGCTTGCTAACATCAACAAGCATCCTCATCCAATTTAGCAACACTCTGCCATTAACAGTGACCTGCGACGCCTCACCATATGGAGTAGGTGCCATCCTGAGCCACCAACTACCTGATGGCAGAGAAGCACCCGTCGCATATTACTCTAGGACTTTATCAAAAACCGAGCGGAATTACAGCCAATTGGACAGGGAAGCTCTAGCAATTGTCGCTGGAGTAAAACGCTTCCACGAATACTTATATGGGCGGACTTTTCAAATCATAACGGACCACAAACCGCTAATGGGGATTTTGGCGGGAAACAAGCCAACACCTAATATACTGTCCCCAAGAATGACGAGATGGTCAGAGTTCCTAGCAGCTTATTCCTACACTCTGACACATCGGCCAGGGAAACAAATTTCCCATGCGGACGCTTTGAGCAGAGCACCCTTACCAGCAACCGACGAAGACCCGGCACCAGCGATGACAACACTACAAATCGAGACTTGCCCCGATCTACCCATATCAGCGTATGATGTCGCCAGAGCCACCGTGAAAGACTCATTGACTGCCCGCGTTCTTAGCTGGGTAGGTAAAGGCTGGCCGGAGAATCAAAAAACTGAAAACTTTAAACCTTTCCGGTCCAGACAGACTGAACTTTCAATCCAAAAGGGGTGTTTGTTGTGGGGTGATCGGGTAGTAATCCCTGCCAAATTACAGCCCAGGGTACTTAAGTTGTTACATGAAGGGCACCCGGGAATGGTTAAGATGAAAAGCCTTGCCAGAAGTTATGTTTGGTGGCCGGGTATTGATAAGGACATAGAGTATTGGGTAAGCTCATGCCACAAATGCCAGGCAATTAGACCATCCCCACCAAAAGCACCCGTTAAGGACTGGGAAAACCCTCGGGGACCTTGGTCAAGAATACACATTGATTTCACGGGTCCTACCAAGGGGCATACCTTTCTGATTGTCGTTGATGCCTATTCAAATTGGCTTGAAGTAAAAGTTATGCCATCAATGACAACAGAAACTGTAATTAAAAAGCTGGACAACCTTTTTGCCACCCATGGCATACCGGACGTTCTTGTCTCAGATAACGGGCCACAGCTAACCAGCATACCATTTGAGCAATACCTAGCCTCCCTAGGTATAAGACATGCCCTAACCGCGCCGGCTCACCCGGCTGCGAACGGCAGAGCTGAGAGAATGGTCCGGTTTACTAAAGAAGGTTTGGAACGAATGGACGCTGGAGATGTCCAACAGAAAGTAAACCGTTTGCTCACACTCCAGCACATAACGCCCAGTACCATAACCAATAAGTCCCCAGCAGAATTACTTATGGGGCGAAAATTAAGATCTCACCTTGATAGGTTACACCCAAATTTTACCCCAGAAAACCCCCCTGACTCCTCTACACGGTTCAGACAATTCAAAATAGGCGATTTGGTATACGCTAAAAACTTCACCGGGGACTCGGTATGGCTACCAGGACAGATTATCCAAATTACAGGCCCCAAATCCTACCGATTAAAATTAGACGATGGCAGAGAATGGAAGCGGCACATAGACCAGCTTCGATCTCGAATTATAGAGAGAACCACAGACTTACAAACATTCACTGAAAAAACCGGTGAATTGCAAACCAAGGTGGGGGGGGAAAGGCGAGAAATAAATAAAGAACTGTTTAAAACCAAACCCAATGAAACATACGAACAAAAAGAGCAAATAAAAGACTCACTGTTTGGAGAGACTTGCGTGAAGAGCCCATCGGAAGGGGCCAGCCAAGCCAGCTCGACCTGCCCAGAGGAAACGGGAGGGAGCGGCAAAACCATCAGCCTAAGAAACTCAGGCGGTGGTAAAATGGCTGACTCACCCTTCCAGACGGTTCCAGGGAGAAGGACGGACGACACAGCAGCCCCATCCAAACCGGTCGAAGTCTGCACTAAGAATGAACCACGCAAGTCAAGTCGAGTCCGGAAAAGCCCCGCCTACCTGCGAGACTACGTCACCACGTAGGACTGAACTAAGGGGGGAGGGGTGTTCTATATGTAAAGTGG
>BLBF01014640.1:0-31848 GCA_015471245.1 Laticauda colubrina
GGTCTTTTTTCAATCTCTATGGCTTCTCTGATGATTCTGTGGCTGGGATTTTCTATAGTGGCCAGGGTTTTAGTGCCATTGAAGTTGATGTTGTGACCTGTGGTTTTCATGTGTTGGACTAGTGAGGAGGTGTGTTCCAGCTTTTTTACTGCATTTTTGTGTTCATCCAGGCGGGTACTTATTCTTCTATTGGTCTGTCCAATGTATGTGGCCAGGCATGATGTACAGGGAATTTCGTATATGCCTTGTTTTTCCAGGTCAATTTTGTCTTTGGGGTTCCTCAGGATGGCTGCTATTTTTTTGTCTGTTTTGAAGGCAGTCTTGATGTGATGCCTGTGTAGTATCTTACTGATTTTATCTGTAGTACCTCTTATGTAGGGCAGGACAGCTGTTCCATAGATCTGTTGATCTTCTAGGTCTCTGTTATGTCTTGGTGTGTTTTTGTGGATATGAAATATGTATATGAAATATGTGTTGGTTAGGCAGTGTTCTGTTAGTTCCATGAGGTCTTTAGCTGGTTGGTATTTATTTTTGATGATTTCAAGAGTTTCTTTTATCGGGACTTGAGTGAATAGTGAAACCACGTCGAAACTTACAAGCAGATCTTCTTGTTCAACGTGTAGATCTTTGATCATTTCTAAGAAGTGGTATGAGTTTTGTACATATGAAGCACCCCCACCAGCCACCCAGATGAAACCTGGCTTCCTAATAGATAATAGCTGTCCTTTCACATGAAGCCAAGCTGCACTGAAAGCTTCCAGTGCAGGAGCAGAATGTTGCCAGTCAATCAAAGCCACAAAACAGACAGAAGAAACCAGAAACACCAATCAATCAAACTCCAAGTCCAATAAACACAGACCTAGACTCCCAGCCAATCAGAATAGGCCAGCCTCGAATTTTAAACCAGAAGCTGTGAGACCCACATCCATACAGAAGCCTGATGATGGCAGATGAGAGTCTGCTGAAATGTTGCTACAACTTTAACAGCACTACAATGACGTGGGATAATATCCGAGGGAAGCTGAACAACACACATGTAAGTACCCGTGAAAGCTTAAAAAAACATATATATATATATATACATATATACATATATGGAACAGAAGTTTAACTAATTTTAAGCAAGATTATTTCCTATACTTACATAATGAAATGCAGAAGGATGTATATCACCATCTACAGTTTGGTTTTCAGGGGGCATGAACATTTATAGAAATAGCAAATTTGCAGATGTGTAAAACGAAAGAATTCAGAAACCCCACAGATTCTGTGTTTTGCCTTTTATTATTATTTTTGCTCCTATTATAATTTCATTATTTACTGTATCAAAATTGCTAAATTTGTTTGTCTTTTATTAAGAAGAACAAAGATTTTACATCAATTTTTAAAATTTTTCATATCATGTACATTCACATGTACACATACACAAATAGATATGCATATACTGTGTATCACAAAACATGATAAAATTCATTCATTCATTCCTTACTTCTTAACCACCTGTTAATTACAATAGCAAGTAATTTGAAGACTGAAAGTTTTATTGTGAAAGAAAGACCAATGTATGCTGTTCCTTCAGTTTTTAATTTTATAGTATATTCATTATATTTGATTTTGATGAAAAATCAAATGATTACAGTGCTTGTAACATTGACAGAACAGTGGTTAGATTGATAAAATAGCAATTTTTTTCTTCTCTCTTATTCACATTTGCATAGAACAGCGGTGTCAAACTCAATTTCATTGAGGGCCACATCAGGGTTGTTTTTGACATTGGGGGCAGTAGTGGGCGTGGCCAGGGTGGGAATGGCCAGGGTGGGTGTGGCCAGGGTGGGTGTGGCCAGCTTGACATCACTTGTGTTGAGGGCACCTGTGGCTCGAGTGCTTTGCCAACGAAAATGGGCTCCTGAGATCTGTTTTTGGCTGCTATGGCTTCCTGCAGCCTTCTGCCAACAAAAACAGAGCTCGTAAGGGCCCACATGTGGTCTTCCCAAGCTCTGTTTTTGCTGGCATAGGCAGCGTGGGCCAGTCCTTTCCTGTTTCCGGTGCCAGATCTAAGCACCTCATGGGATGGAGCATAGACCTTGAATTTGACACTCCTGGCATAGAATGTAGTTTTATTCCATAAATATTATTGCATAGAAATAACGAATTGTACTACCCCTGAGAAGACAGAGCAATAAATGTTCTAGCTGGCTAGATTTAATCATATTTTAGAAGTTGACCTAGTTTTACACCAACATTTATGAATACATTAAGTACACATAGATACACACACACACACACTATAAATATGGTCATCAACCAATCAACCAATCAATCTGGCAGCTAAAAAGACCAAAGGAGTATCTTGTCTGACACATATCAGGACTAGTAGTTTTATTCAGAATCTTGGCAACCAATATTCTGGTTCTTAACTGAGAGAAAATGTTAACATTCTGCCTTCATTTCAGGTCCGTTACAATTTTCCTTCTCCAGTTTTGAGGAACAAAAAACATTTCCCTTTTTTTTACTCAACTTTTCCCTCAGAAACAAATGAGTATCTAGCGATCATCAAAATTCTCCAATATTTCAAGTGGACATTGATTGGACTCATTGCTGCAGATACCGAAAATGGAGAGAAATTTCTAAGACTCTTCACACCCATAGTTGACCAGAATGGTATTTGCATTGTTTTCACAGAAACTGTTTCAGATAATTTCATGTTTCATCATAAGGATAAAGAAGTTGGGCTTTTCAACAAGTGGAATCAAGTCAACGTCTTAATTTATTATGCTGAGGTTACAAGTTTTGCAGATGGATTTTCAGGTGTATTAGATTTCCTGATGAGAAAGGGGGGATATATTGATGATAAAGTTTGGATCATAACATCTATCTGGGATCTTACCTTCCAGATGTCATTGATTCCATTATTCAAGAACAAAAGCTATAGGATCTTTTCTTTACTTAGTCGCACAAGTAAAAAAATAAATTGTGATCGTCCTGCACAACTTGAGTCTTTTACTGAGAGATTTATAGGTGAACTATATTTGTGTTCCTATTCAAAGCATGCCCTGTCTGTGAAAGGCTGGAAAAGGTGCACAGAAAAAGAAAAATGGAGGCCAATGTCTCAAGAGTTGAGGGAAAGGATTCTGTCCCTGGATGGCTATCACATTTACAGCACCATCTGGACAGTTGCACACGCTTTACATGCAGCCTATTCTCTCCAGTCCCAGAGAAGGGCCACAAAGAATGGAAACAGATCAAGAGTTCAACGACTGCAGCCTTGGCAGGTACTGTGCTTTCCCATCACAAAGATTTTTGCTGAGCAGGAGAATCCTCTCTCTTATGTCTTAATTATGGAGATTTCCCTTAAATGAATAATTACATTTAACTTGGTTTTTACCTGATTTCATGAAGAAGATAATTACATGGTGCTCATAGTCATGTTCACCTGGTAGAGCATCTATAGCTAGCAAATAAATCAATCCAAGAATTTCTGTAGTTTCTGATTAACATAAATATAAATATAATAATATAAATGAAATTAGGAGATACAATCATATCCTTTAATGAACCCCATTTTGATAAACCTTCCTTTTGTGCCCTATCTCAGAAAATTGCAGCCTAGTGGCTCAAATAACCATTTTATCATCTGACCTGTTGCCAGGTATTTGAATAGATTATTTGGAAATTTTGAGAGACTTTGATTTGTTGAATATAGCAGTTTCTTTTAATTTTCCTTTTTACTCCCTTGAATTATACATAACATTAAAGCTACATCACTTTGGGTTGGGAAGGAGGGACTGGTGCAGTCACACATCAGTCCTTTGCTTGTAGTGGAACAAGTAGTTGGCTTTCCCACCTCTGGATTCAATGGTTTCTTTCTTGTTCTGAATTTTCAGCTAAACTACCACAGGAATATGACTTAATAATATTTTTTTCTCCTGTTCCCATTATGTTCTTTTCATTGAATCCTCAGTCTACGAGTGGGAAAGTTTTAAGCCATGTTCAGCTATATTGGTGTTAAAGTAGCCTTGCCATCTTCATTCTGAAACCATCTGATGGCAGTTTCCACATGTCTGAAATCTATTAGGCTGGGTCATCCATGACTTGCCTGAAGGGAAGTCAAGTTATTGGGAAATGACTGAGAGGAGAGATAAATACCAGACTAGCATTGTTTTGTTCCAAATCAAAAATGTCCCTGTCCTGAGCCCCTTGACTAAATTCCTGAATTACAGGAAGGTCATCTGTCGATTTGGGAGAATTTAGAATCTTGTTCCTGTTCTCTGCCATTAACTCATTTCAGTTTGCTTTTTTAGCTTCACCCTTTCCTGAGTATCTCTCAGTATTACAATAATTCCATAGAGGGAGTCTATTTGGATGAGAAAGGGAACCTGGCAGCTGACTTTGACATCATGTACTGGGTGAGGTTTCCCAACTGGTCTATTTACAAAATGAACGTCGGGATTCTGGAAAGAGAAGGAAGCTCAGAAGACATGTTCAAATTCAGAATGGACGAGAATGCCATCAGAAGGGCCGTGCAAGTCGATGAGGTGGGGAAAATAATTTCTTTCAGTTCCACATCTTGATTGTCTTGTTTAAAATCTGTGGCATTTTCCCAACCGAACCTCCCAACTGTGTATCACAAGGACTCCTTCAGGCATGGAATTCGGGGGTCCATTTGGGCTTATGTTTGTTGTACGAAGTGGCAGACCCAGAGACATTCTGCATGGCTCTTTGCTGGCTCTTGAGACAGCTTCACTACATTGTTTGTCAGATGATGCCCACAAGACAGTCACAGAAATTAATTTGTCCATTTTCTCTTGTGTCTCATTTGGTTCTGCAGGTTTAGATTCAACAATTTGGGTGAGCAGGTTTATTTATTTATTTATTTAATTAATTAATTTATTAATTTATACTGCCGCCTAATTGCCCATGGCAACTTGAGGCAGTTTACAGAATGTAAAACCATATTTAAAATAAAAAACAATAAATATTAACAAAAAGAATCTTATAAATTAATAAAGTACTTCCATTTTAGGTCTCCTTTTCTGAGGACATCAGCTCCACTTATTTCAGTGAATGCTCTTTTTCTTCTAACTTTAGCCCCTGCCAACTTCTCGGTGTGTGGACAGTTGCCGGCCTGGATTTGTCAGGTTGCTTGATCCCTTGAAGCCAGCTTGCTGTTACAGTTGTGTTCCTTGTGCAGAAGGGACCATCTCCACTGAAGAAGGTAGGTGACTCCAGAGACAAATGTCCACATCTGGACAAGGCTTTCCTAAAGGGCTCAATAGGTTTTGGGTACTCCATGACTGGAGGTTTTAAAGGAAGGATTGGGCAATCATCGGTTCAAAATGGTATAGGGTCACCTGCTTCAATAGAAAATGAGATTATATGACCTCCAGGGTCCCTTCCAACTCAGTTATTCTGTTATTCTGCTGTAAAAGATATGTTTGATGTCTGAAGATATCTTTATAAATCTATTCGAATTTAAAAACCTATGATTTTCTCATCCTTTTTAATGACTCAAATCAAGGCTTCTAAAAGAGATATGTGAATAAAAATCACAAAAGGATTTTTGAACAGTTTCACTGTCTAACAGGGATATTTCCTGATGTAAAATTTTAATTTGGTGCCAAATACTATAATTGGTGGTTGTTTTCTGTAAATCCTCATTTTCCTGCATTTTTTCTTTGGATTTCCTTTTCCACTTCTGATTATATTGAATAAAATAACCTCTCATGACAGCTTTGCTGGCATCCCAAATCTAAATTCATGCAAAAAAAAAAAAAAAATCACTTAATTTTGTTTTAAAAACTTTCACAGCTCCTTCGGTTTGCAATATTGCTTCAATTAATCTCCATCAGAAAGTGGTAAATTTGCTTTTTGTTATTAGGTTAATTGTTTTATGATCTGAAAAAGTTTTATCTAGAATATCTCAAAGACATTTGCAAGTCAAATATTAAAGAGGAGATGAATATTTCAATTTAAAAAGCAGAAATCTCCATGGACATGGAAATTAATCAAGGAGAAAAGCAACCCAGAAGTAAGGAGACATTTCCTGACAGTGAGAAAAATCAACCAGGAGAATAGTTTGCCTTGATGTTGTAGGTGTTCCAACACTGGAGGTCTTTAAGAAGAGAGACAATCATTTGTCTGAAATGGTATAGGGCAGCGGTGCCAAATCTTTTCGGCACTGAGTGCTGAAATGGGAATGCGTGCATGCATGCACCAGAAAGTGAAAGAGCAGCTGCCTCGTTTGCCATGCAGGATGGTGAAAAACCAGAAGCTCAGCTTCCCAGCACATGCATGAGCATTGATCACTTGGTCTTCCAGTTTCTAACACACTGGGAAGCTGCTCTTCCAGTTTCTGGCACTCCCACGCATTTGAACACTAGCTAGTTGGAGAGCGTATGAGTGCCGGGAACTGCTTTTCCAGTTTCCAGCGCTCCCATGCATGCGAGACCAGCTAGCCAGTACACATGCATGTGCCAGAACCCAGAAGAACAATGGGTGATGGCTAGCTTCAGGGGCGGGATTTAATTTTTTAAATTATGGGTTCCATGGGCGCAGCTTAGTTGGTGGGCATGGCTTGGGGGTCATGTTATTGGCTGGGCATGTCCAACTTAATATCACTCAGATTGAGGCACGCTTATCCTCGCCTGGCCTCTCATGACTGTGGGAATTGTGCAACAACCGTAAGTGTGAAAAATGGTCATAAGTCACTTTTTTCAGTGCCTTTGTAACTTTGAATGGTCACTTCACACAAGCAAAGTCCCAAGAAAGGAGGGAAAAAAAAACTCCGGAGAAGTTCCAGAGATAGGAAGTCTAGTCCTGCCAAGAATGTAATAAGGGTTAATGAAGAGGCAGTTTCTGTAAGCAACTGCAGAGTGTTTCCTTCCTGCCTTCCTTAATGGATTAGGCCAGTAATTTCTTCTAACAACCGGTTCTCCGAACTGCTTAGAATGTTAACAACTGGTTCTAGTGAATAGGTTTGAACTGGTAGCATACGTGCCATAGTTTCACCATCACAGGTATAGAGTTTCCTGCCTGAGCAGGTGGTTGGACAAGAAAACCTGCAAGGTCCCATCCAACTCTATTATTCTGTTACTCTGATGTAGTATTTTGTGAAATCTGAGTCAATGGTAAAAAGATTTAATCCGTTTTTACTTGGTGGAGAAAACTGCCTTTTCTCTATGAATGACACAGTCATAAATCCAGTCCTTAATATCTGAAACAAAAATAGTTTTTCAATATGTCCAAATCATTCTCTTAGTAATTCCCCACGTTCAATGTAATCTGAGTTTCTCAAAACTGTACAATTCCACATTTTCAGAATATAATTCAAGATAAAGCTAACTGCTTTAACCAGGGGTGGGTTGCTGGGGGCTTGGGGTTTGGGTGATCCCTTAGTTAAGAATATGCGGCACTCGGCAAGCAGCCACACTAGAATAATAAATCAACACTTTTTCTCCACTTTTTACCTTTCAGGAAGCAAGGGAAAGTTCTTAATAGGCTTAATTGAACTTCTGGGTGTTCAGCCAAGAGCATTTAACACTTTGTAAAAGTGTTGCAAACTACATAAACAATCTACTCAGTGCTTGCCAAGGGAAAGCCACTGAGAAAATCAGATAACATAGCCACTAGAAACTCCCTGCCTCTGAGGGGATTAATTCCCAAAAAATAAGAACCACGTAACTCACCTGAAACTCCCTGGGATGCCCCGATGGGACGATCTCCCAAAATAGAAGCTGGACAAAAGAAGTACCTCTTGAGGCAGGAAGGGAAGCTCAGATATCAAAAACAAAGAAGGAACCATTAGTTTGTATTGCCATTAGTTTGTCTTGCCCCAGGATGGAAAAAAAACGTATAAAATTGCAACTCAGAAACCCAGACCTTCACCTTGGAAGGTAGGAATGCTGAAGTCACTTTGCTGTCACTGTATTGCCTTCCTGCAATAAAATCTGCATTATGGAAGCTCTCTGTCTCTAAATCTTTTATCCTCAGCTTCTCCCAGCTGGAACAGACCTGGAAATTCTTCCAACACTCTAACATGTAGGCAGAGCTGAGGTTCCTCCTCCTTTTAATGGGCCATCATCAGGGACTGAGCCAGCCTTTTGTTCTTGCAAAGCTGCCATAATGGGCTTTTAGTTTTAAATATTTTTGTGAAGTAGTGGCAGGGAGCAACTTTACCAGTTTTTGTCAGATTTAACAGATTAACAGAGCTGGAAGAGACGTTGGAGGCTATCTAGTCCAATCCACCACCCAAGCAAGAGACACTACACCATTTCTTACAAATGGCAGTCCAATCTTTTCTTGAACGTTTCAAGTGATGAAACTCCCACAATTTCCAAAGGCAACTGTTGACTGAAAGCTGTTCTTCTCTGTCAGAAAGTTTCTCCTTATTTCCAGGTTGAATCTCTCCTTATTTGGTTTCTATCCATTGTTCCTTGTCTGGCCTTCAGATGCTTTGGAAAATAGCTCGTCCCCTTCGTCTCTGTCACATCACCTCAAATATTGGAAGACTGCTGTGATGCCTCCCCTGGTCCTTCTCTTCACTTGTTTTAGTCTCCAGTATCCTAATTGCTCTCCTCTGCACTTTTTCTCGAGTCTCAACATCTTTTTTACAATGTGGTGTCCAAAACTAGTACTCTTAGTGTGGTCTTACTAAGGCTTTAGTTTATAGAGTTGTATTGGTACCTCACTTGATCTTGATTGTATTCCTCTGTTAATGCAATTTAGGATTGCATTGGCTTTTTGGCGGCCTCTGCACACTTCTGGCTTATATTTAGCTGGTTGTCCACTAAGACTCTAAGACTTGCCTCACATTTACTGCTGTTAAGCCTGGTTTCACCCAGCCTTTTATTTAAGTGTTGAATGCATGAAGTAATAAACAACTGTTTGATATATAACTTTTTTTGGATAATTAGGGCAAAGAAGTGACATTGAGTTGGCCACACCCACCCAAACACATGACCACCCAGCCACACCCACCCAATCACATGACCATCCAATCACGCAACCACCCATGATCATCACGTGACCACCCAATCACATGACCCCATGGCCACGTCCACCCAACCGCATGCCCGCCCACCCATGCCCATCCAGCCAGTCATTAGGGCAGAAAACCCCTTGCTAAAAAATTTGAAGCCCACCCCGGCTTTAACCACTCAAAGACTAGTCGTGTTCGTTCTTTGCAGATGCCAAACACTGTGTGAGATGTCCAGAGGACCAGCACCCCAACAAGGACCAAAATCAGTGTGTTCCTAAGGTGATAACCTTCCTATCCTTTACAGAATATCTGGGGATCATCCTTATTTCTGTTGCTTTACTTTTCTCCTTGATCACCTGTTTTGTTTTAAGCATATTCATTAAGCACATGGAAACTCCGGTAGTCAAAGCCAACAACCGGGACTTGTCCTACCTGCTCCTCATTGCCCTCCTGCTTTCCTTCTTGTCTTCCTTCCTCTTCATTGGCCAACCAAAGAAAACCAGCTGCCTTCTGAGACAAGCAGTCTTCAGCATCATTTTCTCAGTGGCTGTCTCTTCTCTCTTGGCCAAAACCATCATGGTGGTGCTGGCCTTCCTAGCCACCAAGCCAGGAAATACTGTGAGAAGATGGCTGGGGAAGTCTTTGGGCATCTCCATTGTCCTTTCTTGCTCTGTTCTCCAATTTATGATCTGCACTACCTGGTTGGGCACCTCCCCCCCATTTCCAGATTCAGATATGCATTCCCAAGCTGGAGAGATTGTCCTGCAGTGCAACGAAGGATCAGTCACCATGTTTTACACTGCACTTTGCTACCTGGGCTTCCTGGCAACTGTTTGCTTTGTGGTAGCTTTCCTGGCCCGGAGGCTGCCAGGGGCCTTCAATGAAGCCAAGCTGATCACCTTCAGCATGCTGGTCTTCTGTAGTGTTTGGATCTCCTTTGTGCCCACCTACCTTAGCACCAAGGGCAAATATATGGTGGCCGTGCAGGTCTTCTCCATCTCAGGCTCCAGTGCTGGGCTGCTGGGCTGCATCTTTTTCCCCAAGTGCTACATTATTCTTTTTCGACCTGATTTGAATACAAAGGAGCAACTTATTTTGAAAAGCAAAACAGAAATGTGATTTTAAATGTGTACAGATGAGAATTACCAATTGACCCATTTGCTTATCTCTCTTTCTGAATAGAAATATTTTGATCCAACATGGTAATTTCTTAACTTATCCTGTCTCTGTTATTTTAAGTAACACTCAATTTGTTAAAAATAAAATCTTCGTTCAAGGAGTGGTAGAATCAGCACTTCACAATTTCCCCATATACAAATATTCACACATACGTCGAAATTAGTTAAAATAGGAAAGGAAAGAAATAATAATTAGGATTTCTGCAAAGTTAATATTTTGTGAGAAATTGGCTGTTGTTCTCTGACCACACGTAGGTCTTTGTTGTATGTGGAATATTCTATGCTGTGACATCAGATTTCCTGGGTTCATTCTCCACTTGATACTTTCCCTGATGAAAAAGGAAGAGCTTGGGTTGAAGCAGCCTTAGCAGAAATAAGAAACAGACACCTTGTCATACTTCATATTAAGAGCAACTGCGTTCCTTTTGCTGATGATATAAAACTGTTCAACACCACCGACTATATTGCTACCCTTCAAAAAGACCTCAACTATGTATGAGAATGGTCAAACAAATGGCAACTTCCAATCTTAACAAATACATCTCTGTCTTACATTTTGGGAAAAAAAAATCAGAAAATAAAATACAACCTGAATAGTCAAGTGCTTGTTGATGATCCAAACTCTGTCAAGGACCTTGGAGTACTCCTTTCTAATGATCTAAGTGGTAGAGCCCACTGTAACTACATAGCCAAAAAGGTATTAAGAATTGTTAACCTAATCCTGTGCAGCTTTTTTCTCAGGTAATATCACACTGCTAACTAGAGCATACAAAAGTTTTGTGAGATCAATACTTAAATACAGCTCATCAGTCTGTAACCCGCATTAAATATCAGATATTAATACAGTAGATAAAGAAGAGTTCTCCACTCCTCTGCTCATTGCAGAATACCTTTTGACAACAGACTTGAAATTCTAGACCAAGACAACCTTGAACTACGACGCCTTTGGTCTGAAATAAGAATAGTGCATAAAAATATACATTGCAATGTCCTACCTGTCAATGAATACATCAGCTTCAACCATAACAATACAAGAGCACACAATAGATACAAACTCAAGGTAAACCGCACCAAACTTGATTGCAGGAAATATGACTTCGGCAACAGAGTGGTCAATGTCTGGAATACTTTACCTGACTGTGGTTTCTTCCCCAAACCCCAAAAACTTTACACTGTGTACCATTGACCTCACCCCTTGACCTCACCTCTTTCCTAAGATGTCTGTAGGGGGTGTGCATAAGCGCACCAACGTGCCTACCGTCCCTGTCCTATTGTTTCTTTCTTTTTCTTATTCATATCATTTCATGTATTGCTAACTATGTTTGTACTTATATCTTTATTTTATAATCACTTGATAAAATAAAATAAATAAAAAATAAATAAACCCCCCTCTTTATTTACCTACTTTTATTTATCTTTATATACCTTGTGAATTAATTGCATTCACCCTCTGAAAGTTCAGGGAAGAGTCCTACAAGGAGTTAAGTGCAGCAGGTGACCTTATCAGTTCCTTACAATAATTGCAAGGCCGTGAGCTCCCAGATGAAAGGCTGCAAATTAAGTTCTGGCAAGCAGTCTTCCTTGCACAAAACACAATGAGCAAAATCTCCAGAAATATGAACTGTTGTTTCCTACAACAACCACTCCCCTTTCCTTCTATTTATTCCCCAGCCACGGAGGGGTCGTTCAGTGTCCAGGTTTGCTTTGGTTCCTGAGTCGACTCCTTCTCTTCCGTTGTTCATCTCTCCTGACTGCTCTGCACATATGTGCATCTGCAACAGGCCCCAGCTGTTTTTCCTCCTCACTCATCTCAGCCTCAAAAGGCAGCTGCTTCACCAGTGGCTGGAAAATAGCAATAGCACTTATATAGCGCTTTATAGTGCTTTACAGCCCTCTCAAAAGGGTTTACAGAGTCAGCATTTTGCCCCCAACAATTTGGGTCCTCATATTTCCCACCTCGGAAGGATGGAAGTCTGAAATGTTGGATGGTCCTGGCTCTATCTCTGTGTCCAATGCTGAGCATCCATCAGAACTTTCCCCAGGCTCCAAAACAGGATCAAATTTTTCCCCAATCTCCTCATCACCTGAGTCTGCCATCAGGTCTGCTGGTAGCTTGCATCTGGCTGTCCTAAACAAGTCTCTATGAGAAACCATTGATTTGTATTGTCTTCTTTACTGCTATGGTAAATTGATCCAATAAATGGAATTCCTATGGTGAATGATCACATATTGTTACACATGTAATGTTTATCCACTTTTTCATTGTCCAGATATCCATGCCCATTTAACAGCCATTTAAAGACATCTAAAAATGCTCCTGCCATGGGCCCACTTGGCATTTTCTAAAGTTCTTTTTTCTCACTACAACAAAAAATCAATGATATAGTGTAAGAAAGCTTACTCTATTGTTGCATAACTTAGAGAAGTTTCGAGGTCCTAATTCTTATTGAGATGGATCAATGAAAAAGTTGAGGGTTGTAAGAATTGAATCAGCAAGTTTTCCTGCTGCATTTTAGCCCGTGAGATCATCCAGAACTTTTGACATTGCAGAGGGAATGATTTCTGTTACAATTAGTCTCGTTTTGCGTATCTTCTTGCCTATTTTCCCAATGAATGCCTTCAGTGTAAAGAACAGAGTTATGAACAACCTTATTTGATAACTTATTTCCGAAATTTTGGGTTTTTTAATGCCACTAATGGATCTGAAGGATGTGTCTGGAGAGAATTTATTTTCATCTCCTTCAAATACAAAATGTTGGCTTTGCTCTGGAATAGGGAAATCATAGGAAATTTAGTCCTTGGTTATTCTTACAAATATTTGATAAGAAGAGATGATTCCACTCAACCTGCAAACTATGCTGGTTATTCTTCTGGTTTTGTCCCATATAATTTGTGGGGTGCTGAGGTTGAAATGTCCCTTGAATTTGAAACGGGAGAAAGTAAAGCTACTGAATTACTACAGACAAGGAGAGCATCTCATCAGTGGGATCACTAATTTCAAGATTGCTTTTGATGTGTTAAGGCCCTGTCACACTGCCCAACGGATGCAAAACGGACACAACGGACGAGCAAAATGTTCCATCCATTGTTATCCGCTCTCAAAAGGGGCAAAAATTTGCACAACCGGAGCGGATAACACGGACGCGGGGAGGACGCAAGAAGGACGGATGGAAAGTGGATGCAGAACAGAAGCCCAGCGGATGGAAGCAGATGAGAGCGGATGGCTTATACACTAGGCTTCCGGGGGGCCTCAGCAAAGCGGATGCAGAATGGAAAGAGCGGATGCAGAGCAGACGCCGAGCGGATGAAGCGGATGCACAGCAGATGCACAGTGGACGCCTAACGGATGTCGAGCGTTAATTGCACATGCAGGGGGGATGCATTGCGTAAGCCACGCAGATATAAAGGGAAGCAGCTCACACGTGGCCAGCATTCGGAGGAAAGACCTGCCGGATACATTGAGTCCTTGCCTGCCCTGCCTGCCTGCCTGCCTGCAAGCCTTGCTGCCAGCTTGCCTCCAAGCCTCCTGGCCAGCCTCCCTGCCAGCCTTGCTCTCTGCCTGCCTGCCAGCCTTGCTGCCAGCCTGCATTCCAGCCTCCCTGCAAGCCAGTCTGCCTGACAGCCTTGGTGCCTGCCTGCCTGCCTTCCTTCCTCCCAGGCTTCCTGCCAGGCTTCCTGCCGGCCTTCCTGCCAGCCTTCCTACCAGGCTTTCTGCCAGCCTGCCTGCCTGCCTTGGTGCCTGCCAGGCTCCCTGCCAGGCTTCCTGCCAGTCTTCCTGCCAGTCTTCCTGACAGCCTTGGTTCCAGTCTTCCTGACAGCCTTGGTGCCTGCCAGCCTCCCTGTCAGCCTCCCTGCCAGCCAGCAACCCCACAACCATGGGGAAGCGAAAGCCTCAGCAACCTGCCGCCATCCCTGGCAAGAGGGACAGGGCCACCCTCCCACCCCCTGTCCCTGACTCTGCTTCTGCTGGGGCTTCTGCTGCTCGGGCTCGCTCTTCTGGTGCTGGAGCTTCTGCTGAAGCTGCTCCTGGCAGTGGTGCTTCTGCTGCTGCGTACTCTGCTGAAGCTGCTCCTGGTCCTGCTGGTCCTGCTGGTCCTGTTCGTCCTGCTCGTGCTCCTGGACTTGCTCGTACTGCTCGTACTGCTCGTGCTCCTGGTCTTGCTCGTCCTGCTTGTCCTGCTCGTGCTCCTGGTCCTGCTCGTGCTCCTGGTCCTGCTCGTGCTCCTGGTCTTGCTGGCACTGCTGGTGCTTACTCTGCTGCTGCTGAACCTGGTCCTGCTGGTGCTGCTGGTTCTGCTGGTGCTGCTGCTGATCCTGTTGCTGCTGCTGCTGCTGCTGCTGCTGATGATGATGATGATCCTGCTCTCTGCTGCTGCTGCTGCTGCTGCTGATGATGATGACGATCCTGCTGGTGCTGCTGCTGCTGGTGGTGTGGAGGAGCAGCCCCTACTACCTGGGAGCCCCTCTGATGAGGGCCCATCTGGTCCTGCCAAAGGGAGGAAGAGGCGTATGCGGCAATGGGAGAGGAGGCAGTACTATATCGAGGAGGAACACGAGGATGAGGTACTGGAGTGGCTGAGAGAGAATGACTATCTGTGGCGGAAGGGACACCAGCTGTACAGGGACACCAAAAGGAAGCAGGCTGCTTGGATAGAGAGGGCGGAGAGTATGAGTTACACTTCAGAGGTGCTCCTCGGCTGGTGGAAACATATGCACACCTGGTACGGGAAGCTGCACCTGAAGAAATCTGGCCAGGCCACAGTTAAGCTGACGGACAGAGAGACCTACGTCATGGCCAGGTGCAGCTTCCTGGAGGGTGAGATTCACCACCGAGGAGCACCAGGAGCCCCTCTCACAACCCTCTCTCTCCGGCAGCCTGCCGAGACACAGTCCTCTTCCGGCCGAGAGTCAGTCCCTGTCTCTAGGCAGGTTTCTGTGGAGTGTGCCACGGCAGAGAACCCGCGGACAGGTGTTGTAACCATGGTGGAGCGCGTGGAGGACTCCCTGCTGTGGTGGGAGAAAGGAGACATCGAGTTCACCACAGTCGTAGCCGCACCCCCACCCCCTGCTCCACCTCCACAGAAAGGCAGAGAGCCAGATAGCAGGAGGGGCAGAGCCACACTGTCCTGCTGGAGATCAGGGACACCATCCGCACCAGCACAGATCTCCTCTCTCAGCTGGTCCCCATCGACTCCTCATCTTCCAACCGCAAGCCCTTCCTCACCTATGTCAACCAGACCCTCAGGAACATGGAGGAAGCCCAGTACCAGGTGGTGAAGGACCGGATCACGGAGCTGCTTAAGAACCCTCCAGATCCAGGGGAACCTGCTCCCACCCAGCCCAGGTCTGCTCCTCCACCCCAGGTGATGTCCCTCCCATTCCAAGGCTTTCCACAGCCCCTCACCTACCAGGGCTATGGCTAACAGGAGGTCCAGCAGCACAGGCAGCAGCCCTTCCCAGTCCAGGTACAGAGTCATCGGGCGACACCGTTGCCACCAGTTCCACTGATGCCACCGATGCCACCCACGCCAATGATGCCACCGACGACAGCAATGCCACCAACACCAGTCCTCACCCAGCTGCAGACCAGACAGCCCCACTACACTACTCCTTCCTCCACCCCACAACCAAGCCCGGCCTCAGTACATCTCTCATCAGTACTGGGGCTGACACCCCATGGCATGGAGGAAGGACCTCTCAGCATCACGTGTCTGAGCCAGCTATCCGAGAGCTTTCTCAACACACCATCACCTGTTGTCCTCTTGGGGCCAGGCACCCCAGTGGGGCTTCAGACCAGCACTGCAACAGCAACCACCTCCACAGCACCTAGACCCTTCACCCCTGAGACTGGGCACACCTCCGAGTGACCGTGAAGACTGCCAGAGACTGGGTGTGGACTTCATTTGGACACTTGACTTGGGTCTTTTTGCTTTTACAGCTTGTTGTTCAATAAAGTTTATCTTTGATTCACACACTTGTTTCATTTCTTTTTTTTAATAAAGTCTTGGTGGAAACTTTTAGAATTGGTTTAAGCCTTTGCATGCTTGTGGGATGTGTTAAGATACCAGTGGGATGGGTAGGGATACCTTTGGGATGGGTAATAGCTGTGGGATAGATAAACCTCCAGTGCAGGCATAGTGGGACTGTATGGTCCACCCTCCCAGGTGCCACACCTATGGCCCTTTATTATCAATAACAATGTAATCAGTCATCCACACATGTCAACACAAACACAACTCTTTATTAAATGCCCTCTTCATTGTAGGCCCACCCAATATACATGTCCCAATCTCATCCGTGTGATGAGAAAGGCTGAAGGAAGCATCCATTAATCATCTATCATACTGTCTTGCCACTCCACTGCTCCAGCTGGGGAGTTGCACCAGTGTTTCAGGAGGTTACGCTGCTTCTTCCCTTCACGTGAGGCTCTGTTGGGGCCTTGCACATCCTCAGTGTCTATTAGGTTTTGCCCTTGCCTCCATTCCCCAGGCTCCATGTCCCCATTGCCTTGCTGGAGGTCCACAAGCCTGTTCTGCAAGACTGGATAGCGGGTGCACATGAGATTGTGCAGGATGCAGCAAGCTTCCATGATGCTCCTCACAGTCTCTGGGCAATGCTGCATGGTGGTGAGAAGTACCTGGAACCTGTTGGCCAGGATGCCAAAGGCGTTCTCCACCACCCGCCTTGCCCTGGACAGCCTGTAGTTGAAGAACCTCTCTACACGGGTGAGGCATCTGGAAGTGTAGGGCTTCATGAGGTAGGTTCTGAGGGAGAAGGTGTCATCCATCATGATGAAGTAGGGCACATCTTGTGTGTCATTGGGTAGGGGGTCTGGATCTGGGAAGCCCATGATGAGGTTGCCTTCCAGCCCCTCCTTGAGGTCACTGGCGTTGTATACCTGGGCATCTGAACATGAGTCATTGCTTGAAGCATTGATGTACATGAACTTGTAGTCAGCATCGACCATGGCGAAGAGGACAATGCTGAAGAAGCCCTTGTAGTTGAAATAAGTGGACCCCGACTTAGGTGGTGCTTTGCAGGCCATGTGCTTGCCATCTATGGCTCCAACAGTGTGTGGGAAGTTCCACCTCTGATACCACTGCTCTGCAACTTTCTTCCATTCTTCTTCAGTGGAGGGGCACTGGAGGAGCTCCTCCAGGTATTCTTCGATGATGGCCTGCACCACTTCTCTGACCACAATGCAGATGGTGTTGTGTGGCACCCTCCAGCCGTACTGCATGCTCCTGTAGGTGGTCCCTGAGGCCAGGTGGTGCAGAGTCAGTGGCACCTTGAGCCCAGGGTCCAGGCTGGGCTGGAAGTTGGTGTTTGCCTTGGTCATCCTGGGTATCAGCCGCTGCACAACTTCGTCAAACATGGCTGGAGGCATCCTCATGAAGTTCTGGAATGCCCGAGTGTCTTCGTTCCTGAGCTCCACCATCAGCTTGTTGTACAGTCTGTACTCTGCTCTTCTCCCGATCCATCTTCGGACCCAGACACTTCTTGGCCACCTCCTTTTCTTCCCATAGTAGAGTTCACAGAGCCTGTAGATGACTTCACACTGTTGCAGAAGGATGGTGGCTGCCAAAAGGACTGTGGTACGATTCCCGGTTGACATGGCTAGATGCTGTGGAAGAGGAAGAGTCAGATGAAGGCTGCAGCGGTCTGTACAGCTGGGCTGCTGGTCTGAAAGTGAGATGCAGGCGAGTTGCTCCCCCTTTTTATAGGCAGTATAAGTGTCCCTTTGCATCCTCTAGGCATCCTCTAGGCATCCTCTAGACATCCCTAATATCCGAGATAGGTCCCCTCTGCAAACATTTTTTCCGTTTTAAATGCTTTGTTTCTGTGCTGCATCTGTTCTGCATCCGTTTTGCATCCGTTCTGCGTCCGTTCCGCTTCCTCCCTGCATCCGAGCGGATGTGGGTTGCGCGGATGTGCAGTGGATGCCTAGCGGATATAGTGGATGCATAACGGATGCAGAAGGGATGCGTAGCCGATGTGTAGCGGATGCAGAACGGACGAATGGATACATTTTCCGTGAAAAAGTTTTGAGCAGCTTAAAACTTTCTGAGCGGATGAAACGTCAATAAATGGATGCTGGATGGATAGAGAGGAAGCAAAATGGAGGCAGTGAGTACATCATGTTAACCAACGGATGGCAAGGTTTTTTGTCCGTTTTACATCCTCTTTGCATCCGTTGGTGCAGTGTGACAGGGGCTTAAAGCTTTTCCTTTGACATAGATCTCATTGTTGATTGGATGTTGTAAGTCCCTCTGTCTGACAGAAATATCCATTTCTTGTGTGTGTGAGATTGTGCTGTGAGTTTGTTACAGAAGGAAGGCAGGAGTGAGATTCTACCAGTTCGCAACTATTCACTAGAACCGGTTGTTAACATTCCAAGCAGTTCGGAGAACCGGTTGTTAGAAGAAATTACTGGCCTAATTCTGTAAGGATGCCAGGAAGGAAACATTCTGGTGTTGCTTACAGAAACTGCCTCTCCATTAACCCTTATTAGATTCATGGCAGGACTAGACTTTCTGTCTCAGGAACTTCGCTGGAGTTTTTTTTCCCTCCTTTGCTGGTACTTTGTTTGTATGGAGTGACCATTCAAAGTTACAATGGCACTGAAAAAAGTGACTTATGCCTATTTTTTCACTTATGACTGTTGCAGCATCCCCACAGTCATGAGAGGCCAAGGGAGGTGATGCATGCCTCGATGTGAGTGATATTGAATTGGCCACACCCAGTCAATAACATGACCTCCAAGCAATGCCCACCCAGTCACATGACCACCAAGCCACGCCCAAAGAACCGGTTGTTAAAAAATTTGAATCCCACCCCTGAAGGAAGGTAACTTGTAAACAACTGCAATATATGAGGGGAGTCCATTGGTAGCTAATATAAATTGAAACTTAGCCCAGGGTGCAAGAAACCTGGCAAGAAATTACTCAAAGTATTCCATGTGTCTTTTACTTAATTAATTCATAGTAGAAGGTAAGTTGGAAATCCATTTTGTATTTTAAAAGATTTTGTATTTACCCTTCATGCAAGTTTTAACCTTATAGTGAATATTTTCGCAACATATTTTCTGTTACTTCCTTGATGTTGGGGAAGAATATCATATTCTTAAGCTTAAAATGCTACAGTCATCCCTTAAGCCCATGTCACACTGCACCAATGGATGGAAAGAGGATGTAAAATGGAGAAAAACACTTGCCATCCGTTGGTTAACGCGATGCTTCCATTCTGTACTCACTGCCTCCGTTTTGCTTCCCCTCTATCCATCCAGCATCCATCTATTGACATTTCATCCTCTCAGAAGGTTTTGAGCTGCTCAAAATTTTTGAGTGGAAAATGTATCAAACGCATCCGTTCTGCATCTGCTAGACATACAGGGGACATCCGTTCTGCATCCGTTACGCATCCGCTATATCTGCTAGGCATCCGCTCTGCATCCACGCAACTCGCATCCGCTCCAGTGGTAAACGGATACAGGGAGGAAGCGGAACGGACGCGCAGCGTTAGTAGCACGTACGGAGAAAGGATGAAAGCGGATACAGCTTGGATAGAAAGCATTAAAACGGACAAAACGTTCTTATAGGGGATGTATCTCGGATATTTAGAATGTCTGGAGGATCCATCTGTTTTCATCCACTAGGCTTCCATTCCGCATCCGCTTTCCATCCGCCCTGCGTCCTCCCCCTGTCCATTCCTTTCCATGTTATCTGCTCTGGTTATGCAAATTTTTGCCCCTTTTCAGAGCAGATAACAACGGATGGAACATTTTTCTCGTCCGCTGTGTCCTTTTTACAAACGTTTTGCATCTGTTGGGCAGTGTGACAGGGCCTTAAAATAAGTAGTCTGTCCCCTTTGAAATTCCCTTTTCTTGTCTCTCCAGATGTCTAGACAAGAAAAATAGATTTCAGCCAAATGAAGGAATAGATTTTCTCCCAATCAGAAGAGCCTTTGCCTGAGTGCTATCTGCAGGTTTATCATGTTGCATGTAGATTCTGCACCGAGGTGAAACTGCAGTAAATGCATGGTTTATTCTTTTTGTGCCCAAAATCTACTATTCTAGTAAGAAATTGAGGATAGGAGAGTCAAGAGAGTGGGGTAGACGTAAGAGTCTCTTCTGAGTAGCAGGGCTTATTGTTTAAGTTATAAAAGCATCAGCTGAGCAATGGGGTGGGTGGGTGGAGGATAATGCTGAGATTACTTGTTTTTGGTTTGTTAGATCCCAGGGTCTAATACTGACTGCTCCAATGTAGGTCTATTTGGCTCTTCCTCACCACAGAAGGTGTCCAGCTGCAGGTCAAGGCTTGGAAATGATTGAGTATATTTGCAGAGAGACAAAATGACATTTTGGTGGCTGTATATCATCTCATTTGGTTCTAAATCAGAAAAAAGAAATACCTCAGAAATTAGACCCAAAGGTGTTTTTGATAAGTATTTATTACTAGTACAATCCAAAGAGAAATATGTTGTTAAATATGTTCTGAGGGAACATAGGATGAAAATGTAATGTACTCATATTTCCAGAACAGGTTCCACAGAGTTCTGGAAAGCTGTGTCCTTCTATTTTGCCTTTGAGGAGATGAACCAATGTTGAAAGGTGCCAAAATGCCTTTCTTCGAGGATTTGATTTTCCCTCTGGGACAGCTCCGGTGCAAGGATACGGACAACTGCTTGAAAGCTGGATCTTTTTATTTTTCAGGAAAGCAAGGGACAGCAAGAAGTCTGCATTCCTGGGCTAGCTGGCTTCTTATGGTAAGTCCCTGGTTTTTATACCCTTTTCTCCCTTTGTGAGTTGATTTCATGTGAATGTTTGTATTTGTGCTTAATGTTTCAAATCCTCTTTATTCCTGCTGGAGGGCAAACTCCGCGGGGTGGTTAGATTGTATTGTCGGTTTTTTCCTTATCTCTTTTAGCTTTATAATGGTTTTTTTCAAATTTGTGTTGTGGCAATCTCCTGTCTGTCTCTTTTGTAATTTATATTTTTTGTGTCTTTTGTCTGTTTGTTTTGCTTATTTGGTATGTCCTGTGTTTGTCAGGGTTTCCTTTTCTTATTTGTGTAGTTTTCTTAATTACTTCGGCTTTTGTCGATAGGAATTCTTTTTTCCCTTTTATTTGATTCCTTTTCCTATGTAAGTTTGTTTTATGGCTGGCCTGATGTTCCCCTTGGTTTTTTCCTGTTTGAGTGACACTACTGTCTGCGTGAAGTTCCCTTTCCACAATCCTTCACTATTTTTTTTTTTAGAGGGTGGTCTCTTATTGAGTGTTTGGGTATACTTGGTATTTGTGATCAATCTGGATCATCATCATGGCTGCCTGTCTCTCCTTCGATTTTCTCTTCTGAGAAGGAATACAGGCCTTTAGGCAGCTAAGGCAGCTAAGACATAAATGGTGTCTATGGTTGTAAGGATTTTGAGCCAATGGAAATCTGGCATCCATGAGAAAAGCCATGAAAAGTCCAGGAATGATTGCTCAAGACCAATATTTTGAGCTAGCTCTTTCAAGTGGTGAATGTCCCTCCCTACGAGTCCTGAGGTTTCATCTAGCCTGAAGCAACACATGGAATGTTTTGCAGCATAATTATGCTTCAAGAGGAGGAAGTCTATTACTGCCCTATTCTCCAGGGTGGCTTCTCTGACCTCTCTCAGTTCTCTGTTCAGGGCATCCAGGGCATGGGAGGTTGAATTCAAGCTTTTTGCTAGTGTATATGCTAGGCTATTCAAATTTCTAGAATTTTGCACTGCCAATCCAGATACCCCTACCAGGGATATTGCCAATGAGACATATTCTGTTTTGGTGAGAAGGGAGACTTTGGAGTCACAGTCTGAGTCTAGGGTTTGGAAGGCTCCTGTGCTGTCTCTGTAAGGATGGCATAGGCATGGTTAACCTTTCCAAGGTGCAGGGGGCATTGGTGGCATTTGCAGGAAGATATGAGTCGGCTTTTAAGCCACAAAGGAAAAACCACCCTGGTGGGAGCTTCAGGTAGCTATATGAGAAAGATATGGTCTCTGTGTAGTTGCATTTTAGTTCTGTGTTGCTAAGATTGGTGCATTCTGTGACCCTAGGTGTGCTGCACCCAGTGACATTAAAGCATCTTTCAGAGGTGGTTACTGCAGCAATGTGTAGGGTGTACATGGTGTGGTCCTTGGTTTTTGTAGAGTGGCCTCAGCTAAAAATGCTTTCGTAGGAGTCGGGAAGGTTTCTAAATGTGGTGTAGTTATTGATGTTATGTGGCCTAGTTGCTACTCCCATTAGGCTTGTGGTTAAGATGTCCTTGACTGATTTCCCTCCTGGTAAGCAAAAGTTAGTGGTGTTGAATATTTCCCTTGCTAAATATTCCCATATGTTTCCTTTCTCTGGGATAAGCTTTGGTTCCAGGAATGCAGCTGCTTGTGTTACAAGTGTTACAACTGTTACAGATAATAATACATAGTATATATTGCATTTCATGTTTCCCATTGCTAGATTCCTTTTCTTTCCCTCCCCCCCTTTTTTAATTTTTTGGTACAATATAAAAAAAGGGTAACAATGTAAAAAAAGGTATAGGTCAAGTGTCAAAAATTATTAAAAGGTATGGCTAAAGTCTCTTCCTTATTAAAAAATACGAAGAGAAAAAAAGGGAAAAAAGAAAAAAATGGAGAAGGTGAGAGGAAAATTAAAAAAGATAATAATAAAAATAGAGTTTTATAACTCAGCACTTGGGAGTCCAGTTTTGTGTAATTCATTGTTTCCACTTGGTTCCTCACAGTTGTGTGGTTCAATGGTGCTGAAGAATGCTGCAAGCGTCCACTGATCTGTGTCCAGATTTTTCTTCAGTTTGATGGGTGGGATTGATTGTGGTGGAGTTTGGCTATGGTCTATGACTGCTAGCTTTGCATGTGTCCAATGTATCCAAGAGTCTCATTCTGCAACCTTTATGGCGGTGTGTGTAGTTAGTAAGACTTGGTAGGATCCTTTCCACCTGGGTTGTAAAGGTGAGGTTCTGGGAAGAACTTGATCCACATCCAATCTCTCGGCTCATGTGGATGCAGGGCTTCTTCCAGGGGTAAGGTCTGTGTCAGTGCACTCTGGGTCCAGAGGGTCTGTAGTCTCTTTTGCAGGGCTGAAGAGAGAACCCTACCCCCCTATCTAAGCAAAATGAATGAGGATGTAGGCCTTGTAGGGTTATCAGGGAGGTGACCAAAAAGGATCTCAAAGGGGGAAATACCTATATCTTGTCTTGGTCTAGTTCTGATATAAAAGAGGACAATTGGGAGCACTTGTGGCCAGGAGAGGTGTGTCTCCTGACAGTTTGCCCAGTAGGGTCTTCACCTCTTTGTTTGCTCTCTCCACATCTCCTGATGATGTCAGAGATTAGGGCACATGGAGGTTTTGGGTAATGCCCAGGGCCTGGAATATATGTGTGAGGACTTGTGCTATGAGGGGCATGCATAGAGGTGGTCCATGTTTCACTTGGATAGTAACAGGTGTTGCTCCTTTAAGTCGTCCCACTTCTTATGCATCCCAGCCCCATAAGGAGGATGGCAGGCTTTTTAAATCTTCATGAAGCCCTATGTTGCTGTTTATCAGCATGATTGTCTTGTGTGTGCCTTTTCCTGGGATCTCCAATTGCAGCCCCTGTTTTGCACATGTTATGGTAGCTCCTATTTTACATAGGAGATCCCTTCCTAGTAGGGATAGTGGGGACTGGGGGCAAATAGTGAAGGAATGGCCTATTGTGAAAGGTCCTAGTTCTCCTGTTACATTGTGGGTAAATTCTACAGGGATTATTCCCCCCCCCCCCACTCCCATTATTCTATCCCGAGCCCCTTCAGCCACTGAAGCTTTATATGGTGGTTCAGTAATTAATGAGGATGTGGCTCCAGTGTCAACTCAGCAATTGTATTTTTTTCCCCCTCCTATAAGAATGGTGACAATGGGTTCCCCTTCAGGGCCGTTTTTTAGGGGAATAGCCAGCCCGTTAAAGGTAGCCATGAATTCAGTATTTTAATTCTCATGTTCTAGTCAGGAAAGGGGCAGGTCATTTTCCCTTCTTTGCTCCCATTGAGGTCCATTGTTATGATTTATTTGAGGAAAAGGAGCGCTGGGTGGTGCATGATGATTAAAGCTTTGTTGTTCAGTGTAATGGATTGGATTATTGCCTGGCTTCATGTTTCTAGGTGGTGGGTGATACCAGTTGTGGGAAAGGTGTTGCCTACATTGCCTGCTGAAATGCCCTTCCCGTCCACACATATAGCAATGCTGGCATTTGCATTGCGACCCGCCTGCTTTATCACAATGCCAGCATTTCCTTGAATTATAGGGGGTTTTATCTGGCATTTGTCTGGCATCATGTTGCATTACAGCAAACAATTTTAAGTCCTCCTGTCTTTCTATCCTCCTCTTTCTATCTTTCTCTTCCTCTTTCAGTTTGTCTCTTTGGTCACAGACAAAGTTAGCGATCCTGCGCAACTCTGCTATTTCTAAGGTTGGCCAGTTAGAGACAAAGTGGTGGAAATGCTTTTTGATATCCATGGTGAACTGGTCCACAAAGGCTGAAGCTAATATCCTTTGGTCCTTCAGGCAGCTAAGGTCTAGATGGGCATATGCAATAGCTGCTTCTGACAGGCGGACCCAAAGGCCTTGGGTCCTTTTCTCTTTGTGTTTTTTTTTTTTGAATTCTGACCAGTTTAAAGGCTTTTTATCTATTTCCTCTAAAGTTTCTAGTAAGTTATTTTTTGCTCTTGTGTATTCATCCCAGTGATTGGTATCATTGTAGTCCCAGTCAGGGCGATGTACTGGCCATGCAATGCGGGCTGGGACTGCCTGTCCAGGGATAGTTGGTAGTTTAGCTATTTTGTCTGTTTTTTCAAATAGTTTTAAAAGTTCCTCTTTAGTTAGAAAGACTTGTAGCAGCTGGGTCATATCACCCCAGGAGGGATTATGGCTGTCTATGATAGATTTCAAGGTTTGAATTACTGTTTGAGGATCAGCCCTGAAAGCTGGGGTACCCTTTTTCCAGATGACCAAGTCAAAGGCAGAGAAGGGATTGTGGGTTAAAACGTATTCTAATTGTCCCCTATTTCTGTCTGGTACTGGTTTGCTTAAAAGGGGAGCCATAATCCGTGCCTCAGTCTTTCATTCCAGGGAATGTGTTTCAGGTTTTTCCTGATCTTTTCCCTCGGTCAGGTCTTTGGTCCTAGTTATCTCAGCCCAGCAGTACCAATAGGGTATGTGGCTGGGCTTAATGCGTGTTCTAAGTGCTTTCAGGGTTTTATAATCTAAAGTACCACTTTCGGGCCAAATTTGTCTGCCCATGTCATTTCGCAATAAAGCCCACTTTTTGCAAATTCTTTTTGCTTCTTTTTTATGCATTCCAATCAGGACAGGCAGTTGCCTTTCATCCCAAGTGTCAAGTAATTTATCCAAGGGGGTCTCTTCCATTGCCCTCGAGCTACAACTTCCTATATTCCCTTCCTGATGTGGGGATTACTTTGGTTTAGCCGGGCTACAGCCGTCAGTTTTCAGACAAAAATGTCTGGAAAGGACTCCAGTTTCCCTACACATGGAATACGGGCCCCTTTCTTTTAGGGAAACTCAGCTGTCAGTTTTAAGACCCCCCCCTAAAAAACAGGGATCTCAGAGGGCTGTCTGCCCCCAAGCAGCTTCGGTACAGGCCCCTCCCTACATTCAGCCATCAGTTTTCAGATCTCCCTTAAAGGTGGGGATCTGGAAGGACCTACTCTGCTTTTTAGACAAACTATTCCAATTTTGTTTCTCAGCAGCCTGTATGAGTCCCTTCTAAATTCACAGGGCTTTGCTTGCGGGATGCACCAGGACTATTTTTTCTCTGCTTTTTATTTATTTCCAAACACCAGTTCCTTTTGCAGCCTGCTCAGTTTTTCGTACGTCCTTCAGAAGGACTCACACTCCATGATCACCCCTTGCGTTCCCAAATCCAGCTGGTCACGGCTCGTGTTTGAGCTAGCAGTTAGCTGGGGTGCGGCTGGCAATCATGGAGGAGAAAACCCACAATCACACACCTGGTCCACTCATGTTTCCACTCCCTTCCCTAGTAAGATTATAAATTTGAAGTGGTACTCACCTGCTTTCAAGCAGCTGTTGAGCGGAAAAGCCCAAGGACTCCCTTCATTACCCTATGCCTTCCAGGCTTGGTCTGCGGATGTTGTCCTGGACAAAAAAGGTCCATGCTGTCTGGGTTTGGATCTGCAGGCCTGGTCCGGTGGCAGAGTTGACTGCGAAACCTTCATGGTCGCCAATTGTTGAAAGGTGCCAAAATGCCTTTCTTCGAGGATTTGATTTTCCCTCTGGGACAGCTGCAGTGCAAGGATACGGACAACTGCTTGAAATCTGGATCTTTTTATTTTTCAGGAAAGCAAGGGACAGCAAGAAGTCTGCATTCCTGGGCTAGCTGGCTTCTTATGGTAAGTCCCTGGTTTTTATACCCTTTTCTCCCTTTGTGAGTTGATTTCGTTTGTATTTGTGCTTAATGTTTCAAATTCTCTTTATTCCTGCCGGAAGGCAAACTCCACGGGGTGGTTAGATTGTATTGTCTGTTTTTTCCTTATCTCTCTTAGCTTTATAATGTTTTTTTTCATATTTGTCTTGTGGCATTCTCCTGTCTGTCTCTTTTGTAATTTATATTTTTTGTGTCTTTATCTGTTTGTTTTGCTTATTTGGTATGTCCTGTGTTTGTAAGGGTTTCCTTTTCTTATTTGTCTAGTTTTCTTAATTACTTCGGCTTTTGTCTATAGGAATTCTTTTTTCCCTTTTATTTGATTCCTTTTCCTCTGTAAGTTTGTTTTATGGCTGGCCTGATGTTTTCCTTGGGCTTTCCTATTTGAATGACACTACTGTCTGCGTGAAGTTCCCTTTCCATACCAAAATCGCCAAATCTTACCCAATGTCATCTTGGGGTACAATATTTATGATAATGGTGTCACCACAAAATGAACTTCGGAGACTTTTTTGGATCTGCTATCAAAAGGAGAGGCAGATGTTCCAAACGATAGCTGTGGAAAGAGGCAAAACGCTCTGGTGGTGCTTGAAGGAGTCGGTCCAGACATGCCCATCCACATCTCAAGTTTGCTGAACCTCTACAAGATCCCTCAGGTAGATCACAGTTGTGACTGCTTGGCCATTTGAAAGGGGAAAGGTTCCCAGTCGCCCTGATTTGCACCAAAAGTTGGGGCAGAAGGTTAAAGAATCTGAATTAGATGTGAATTACAAATATTGCAGATTGGCAGATATGTAAAAGGAAAGTATTTAGAAAACCCACAGATTCTTATTTTTTGCCTATTTTTGAATTTCTTTTTGCTCCATTTTAAATTTAATAATTTCCTATTTTGGTTTGTTTTTTATTTACCAGGTATAAAACAATCCATATTCTTTTTCATATTCCTATCTGTGTATATACATGCAAACAGATTCACAGAAACAAAAATAATTATGAATATACATCATGAAAAAACAATATGAAAATTACAGCAGCAAGTGATTTATCATAAGACCAAAAATACTATTGTAAAATAAATACTGTTTAAGTGTTTAATTTAAATAATTGATTTAATAATTTAATTTAACTTTTAAAATATAAATTAAATGTCACTCATTTATTCTTCTTTTCAGGCGCGTTCCACTTTTTCTCCCCTGGTTTTGAGGGACAGAGAGCATTTCCCTTTCCTTTACTCCACTTTTTCCAGTGAATCAAACCCATATCTAGGGATCATCAAAATCCTCCAGTATTTCAAGTGGACATTGACTGCCCTGCTTACTGCAGATACCGAAAATGGAGAGTAATTTCTGAGATTCTTCATACCTATGCTTGACCAGAATGGTATTTGTGTTGTTTTTACAATGACCATTTCAGAATATAGGTTTGATCTTAAGGAGAAGGATGCTGGACTTTTATATAGAAAAGTTAAGATCTTTATTTACCATGCTGAGGTCCAAGCCTTTGTGGATGGATTTTCAACTACACTAAATTTCCTGTTGGACATGAAGGGATATGTTGTAGGGAAAATTTGGATCATGACTTCTTTTTGGGATCTCACTTGCCATATTTCCTTAGTTACAAAGTTCGAAAGCAAAAGCTACCGGATCTTTTCTTTTCTTAGCCGCACAGATAAAAAAATAAATTTTCATGAACAACTGGAATCTTTTACTGAGGAAACTATGGATGAAATCTATTCATGTTCCTATTCAAAGCATGTCCCATCCATGAAAGGCTGGACAAGGTATAGAGAGAAAGAAAAACGGAGGCGTTTGTCTCAAGAGGAGAGGGAAAGGATTCTGTCCATGGATGGCTAGCACATTTACCACACCGTCTGGACAGTTGCACATGCTTTACACACAGTTTATGCTCTCCTTTGCTTAAACCAATTATTAAATTTAATTTCCTTTTTATCCGATTATATGATGCTGGGAAATTATATGTTGTTCAGATTTATCTTCAACTGGCAGAGCTTCTGCAATTTGCCAATAAATTAATAGAAGCACCTCTGACTTTCCTTTAAGAACCCCCACTTGGATACGCCTCCATTTTTGAAAGCTGTCTCAGAAGATGCAGTCTTGTGTTTCAGTTTGGAAATTTGAAGAGCTTCGCCATCTCCTGGACCAACACCTTCTCTACAATTTTGCAACTAAGCTATCCGAGAAATATGCCCTTCTTTTTTCTCAACTTCTTCTTTCTGCCTTTTCCCATAATGTCTTCTTCCTCCTCAGTCCATGAGTGAGATGGTCGTAAGTCCTGTCCAGCTGCATAGGTGCTAAAGTAGCCTTGCATTCTTTATTCTGAAACCATCTGAGGGCAGCTTATAGGTGTCTGAAACCTATTCGTCTGGGTCATCCATGACCTGGAAGGGAAGTCAAGCCACTGGGAGATGACCCAGAGGAAAGACAAATACCAGAGCAGCATTGGTTGGCTCCAGATCCAGGGTGGATGGGACACTCTTCAGATTAGTTCTGGGCAATTGTTCTTAGCCCCTCAACCAAACCTTTGTTACAGGGAAGACAGCTGTGGAATCGGGAGAGTTTAGATCTTCCAATCCCACTTTTCTCTTTTCTTCAAGTGACTCATTTCTTTCTCTTTCTTATTTTAGTTTCACCCCTTGCTGCACATCTCACAGTATTACAATAATTCCATAGAAGGAGTCTTTTTGAATGAAAAAGGGGACCTGGCAGCTGACTTTGACATCAAATACTGGGTAAGGTTTCCCAGTTGGTCTCTTTACAAAATGAATGTTGGGAGTCTGGAAAGAGAAGGATGCTCAGAAGGCAAATTCAAGTTCAGAATGGACCCAGATGCCATCAGAAGGGCCATACAGGTCGATGACGTAGGGAATATATTTTCTTTTATTTGATGTATTGTATATTTTGTTTGAAATCTGTCCTTTTTTCCGCAAACTACCCTCCTAACTGTATGCCAAAAGGAGCCCTTCAGCCATAAAATTCAGGGGTCCTTTTATGTTAAAGCCATGGCAGAATCAGAGATGTTCTGCATGGGTCATTGGAAATTACTGAGACATTTCTGCCCCTAAAGCATTTATCAGGTGCTACAAGACAGGACATGTTGGCTTCAGTGAAATAGGTGTTGTACCTGATGATTCTTGATGAATGCATCTTCTTTTATGTACACTGAGAGCATTTGCACCAAGACAAGTTCCTTGTGTGTCCAATCACACTTGGCCAATAAAGAATTCTATTAAGTCCTTCACCAACTTCACTGATGTTCATTATCATAACTAACACCCCACTCAACAAAACAGAACAGGAAAAAAAATACGTTCTTGACTATAGATGATTTCACAGACAGATTCAAAAAGAGTCCAGAAGTATTCTTTTGCCTTTTTCCATTCAGTTCCTGATGAGAGCTAATCGTACGCAGCTTCTTCACATCAGCAAACCTTCTTAAATGCTGCTACTTAACTTGGAATAAAGAAATATATTGAGATGTCTTGCTGAATGAGAGCTACTTTAACCTCATTCTACATTTTTATGATAAAAAGGAAAAAAAACATAAAGAACCAAGGAATAGGTTCTGGAAAAGAATCCTGCTCAATACTTATTTCTTCACCAGACTAGCCATGCCCATTTCCTTTAACCGTTCTTCATATGTTTTATTCTCCAGTCCTCTAATCCTCCTGGTTGCTCTTCTCTGAACTCTTTGTAAAGTCTCAACATCTTTTATATATTGTGGTGACCAAAACTAGATGCAGACCTCTAGGTGTGATATACTAAGGCTTTATAGAGTGGTATTAGTACCTCACTTGATCTTGACTTTATCCCTCTGTTAATGCAAGGTAGGATTGCATTGGCTTTTTTGGCTGCTGTGCACATTGTTGGCTCATATTTTATTGATTGTCCACTAAGACTCCAAGATCCCTCTCACAGTCATTGCTATTAAGCCTGGTTTCACCCAGTCTATATGTGTACTTTTGGCTTTTCTTGCCTAAATGTAAGATTAAAGGCCTGGAGACTAAAACATATGAAGAACAGTTGGTGGAACTGGGTATGGCCAGCCTAGGAAAAGAAGGACTAGGGGTGACATGATGGTAGTATTATAGTATTTGATGGGCTGCCACAAAGAGAAGGAGGGGGTGAACTTATTTTCTAAAGCACCAGAGGGCAGAAGAAGAAACAATGGATGGAAACTAATCAAGGAGAGAAGCAACCTGGAACCAAGGAGAAATTTCCTGCCCCTGAGAATTAACCAGTGGAACAGCTTGCCTTCTGAAGTTGAGACAAGTTGTCATTATCTTTGTTTTCCGGATATTAAGACTCAATCCTACTTTTTCACTTTCATCCTTGAATTTCCAGTTTATTTTCTCCATGTTTCCTTATTTTTAGCCAATAATGTTTTTATCCCGTCCAAGTTTCTATTTCGCAAATCCAAACTTGGGGCAGTAGTTTGGTTTGGTCCTTCTGTTTTACCTCACATTTCCTGAGGACATCGGCTCCACCTATTTCACTGAATGCTCCTTTTCTTTATCTTCAGCCCCTACCGAGCTCTCGGTGCGTGGATAGCTGCCTTCCTGGATTTGTCAGGCTGCTGGACTCCATGAAGGCAGTTTGCTGTTACCATTGTGTTCCTTGTGCAGAAGGGACCATCTTGACTCAGGAAGGTGGGTGACTTCAGAGAGATTAGTTGTATCTCTACATGGCTTGAGACCAAATTATCTGAAGGACCATCTCTTCCTTCACATAAACCTGATTGGGCAGGCAGGGAATGTTGCAGGTCCCCATTCCTAAGATGGTTCATCTGGTGGGATTTGATGGGATTCAGAAGAAGGACCTTCTCTGTGGTGGCTCTTTGGAACAAGTTCCCCACAGGATTAGACTGGCTCCCTCTGATACTCTTTTGCCAGGCCTTGAAGATCTTGTTTTAAGCCAATGGGCCTTGGAGAACCCAGATTGGGATGGATCCCACCAACTTATCTGATTGATTGTTGTCATCAGACGGATGGGAGAGCTATTATTTTTATTGTTTGTATATTGGTTTTTTTGTTTTTGGAAGCCACGCAGAGACAATGAAAGTGAGAGTGGGGCCATATAAATTCAAACAAACAAGCAAACAAATAATAAATAATAAATATTTATAGGTTTTATAGAAGTACCAAAAAATGCAGCATAACCCCCACAAAACCCAAATACAAAAAAGTTCCTAAAAATAAATACATAAATGTG
>BLBF01014642.1:0-14806 GCA_015471245.1 Laticauda colubrina
TACATAAAATATACATATTATATACAATTATATATATACAATATAAATAATATTGGTCTTATTGTACCATTTTATATATATATTAAATTTTGCATGTACATAACCTTGCTGTACTGTACTATCAAATTCAGAATCTATAAATCCCCGCAATAATTGTTTATATCTTCAAACTGAAACGAACCTAGAAAAATTGTCTCACCATTATGTTTTAAACAGACACTTTCTGATATATGATGCTGACATTTGTTTACATCACGGCAAAAGTAATGGAACACATCTAATGGGCAAAGGTCCAGATTTTTGACTGATGATAATAGAAAGCAGCTGTTATGGCATCTTTATGAATGGAGACAATTCATAATTCACATTTTGCTTATAAAGAAAGTGTGTTTAAATAATGTTTGTCCTTTGAAATGAAGCCTTGTAAGTTTGCAAGCCAAGGTAATATACCCATCTCTCTTGCTCCACTCTAGATCATTCATCTGGTATCCAGGAGTGGAAGTCTCTCGAGGACAAGAAAATACTCCATCCTTCAAGTTACAAACTATGAGATATACAAACTATGCCTTGAGATTGGGAAGCTTTGATGGAAATGATGCTAATTGGTTAAATGATTATAATTTAATCATTTTAATTATCAACACTTCTAATATTAAGAAAAAATAGTGCAACAGCAAAAAATAAATTAATGCCCTTAGCAAGGTCAACATTAAAATGATAATATTATTAACACTGATGATAATCTTTTTATGTATATTCCACAACTTAAAGTGCTAATTATTGGTTGAATTCAGAGTTCTTGTTTCTGTTTGTTCATTTTTCAGCTTACGCATTTTAGGAACTGAAAAGCAATACTATTCTTTGTGTTTTATAGCTAGATCTTTGTGTACCAGCAGTAAAATAGACTAAATCACCATTTAGAAATTTCATAAGGCTATTCATACCATTCCCAGACAATGATGATGATGAAGAGCGTAAAATTACTCTAAGAACTGGGGTCCTACAGATAGAAGTATATTTTTAGGACATTTGACACATGTCGCACAGACATTTTCAAAATTAGTGCTGATGCCATGGAATGGTTTCTCCTTTAAGATCAGAATGATACAATCAACCTCCCAAGTAAATCAGACCAGAATCCCAACAAGATGAATGAATTATATTTCATTGTTCAGGTTCTATTAACAGAATCTTGCAAGTCTGAATGTATTAAACTCCTGCCATCTCTGTTTACCACATGATGAGTTAGGGTGGATCCTTTCTAATACTTTTTTTTTCTTTGCCCATTATTCAGCTGTGAGTTTCCCTTATCCACCAGCCTTTATCTGATCATTCCCTAGCCAGCATTTCTTCCCCTTGCCTGCCAAGGTAATTCTAACATAACAGTATTGGTACTTTCCTGGTAGCTTTTAAGAAGTTAGTCAAAATCGGATTTTTAAGAGACCCTTTCAGTAATATAATGAGTGATTCTTGTTCTTATGGTTGATCTGTATTACCTTGGTTTTGTGGCTTGAATTGTATTCCGTTTTAATTCTGAAGTTTTCATTGTCACATAGCAACAACTAAAAATCATGAGATTGCTGTGGAATTAAATTCAGACCAATCAATCAATGTTCGAAATTCACCTTCCAGGATTCTCCATAATGGACATGCTGGTTTGGGAATTCTGGGAATTGCAAACCACAACTGAAACTTATGCAAAAAATTCAGAAAGTAGTTATAGTAACTTAAATGGTAAGTTAAAATCTAGAAATTTTGTTGTGTTTGTGTGTGCAATAAAAGGCATCATGACCCAGTGCAATTTCTGCTCTGAACATTAAACCATAACAAGTGCAGTCGGCTTGTTAGCCTAGCTTACTTTCAGAAAAGTTTTAATTTTCAGTAACAGATGCTTCATATTATACATTGGCACCTTTTGCAGAGGTGAGGAGTAACACGAAGCCCAATATTTACAGCTTTTAGAGCATTTGTTTTATTGTTTATCATCTTGAAATCTCAGCAGAACTATTTGTGCCAAGTATAATTTAAATCAGCCATGGTTCCCAGATGTTGTCAGTCTCTGTCAAGCTTTACCTGGTATGGAATCATTAAATAGTGGCTACATAATATTTCATGTTATCTGAAAGCAGAAGCTTATGATGAAATACTAATATAGACAAGAAAGCCATATCATCTTGCTAGAATCCCCTGTTAAATAATATATAAATAATATAAATCTTAACTTTTATATAAACATGACATAAACAACAATATTTAGATTTTTCTATCAACTTGAACTCATTTCTATCAATTTCTCTTTTCTTTCTCCTTTCAGTCCCACAAATTATGAGTTGGCAATAATTAAAATGCTGTGCATTGAATGATTTCACATTGGTTGCTGTGCATTAAGTGATGTCAAATTGAAATTAGCAACAAATATATGTTTCCAAATGTTCCCCACCTTCTGCAATCTTTGAAGAGGCAGAACAGAATGAATTCTACCAAAAAAAGTCAAACATCAATAACTGGATAATATTCCTAATATTAGGACTATGGCTTTATAATGGTTCTCCAATGATGGAGTCTGGACCTGTTTTATGAACCACCACAACTATTATGATTTTGCATACATCAAAAAACACACAACTGATGTTTGTGTTTACCTCATTAAAGGGAAGTTCATTTTTAAAATCCCATAGCTTCAGATTTTAAATTAGTTACTTGTGAAGCTGATTTCATCACATAGATTTTTATCATTTGGCTATGCTATAAGTTTTTTAATAATAAAAGTAGGCTTATGGCAATCACCTATAGTCTAATTTTTTAAACTATTCTATCAAGCTGGATTAATTTGGTACATTTTGATGAAATCATTTAAAATAGTGAAATTTGAGGAATACTTGAAGATTCTCTGTATTTTTCTACTTAGTTCAAACATTTATGATAACATTTGGGGGAAAAGCTTTTGGATTCATGCTGGAGCTTATCCTCAGAGAACTTCTCTCTCTCCATAATATGGAGACAGAGAGAGAAATTCCCTGAAGAACTTCTGGAGAGAGATAAGTTCCCTGCAGATGAGCTCCAGCACAAATACAAAAACTTGGAAACTAAGCCGCAGATTGGATCCTGCAATTCTCTCAGTGCACAAGAAGCTGGTTGTCCAGCCAACTGGTAGCCAGGTGGGATTCAAAATTTTCACTACCAGTTCTGGTAGTGGGCATGGCATGGTTTAGTGGGTGTGGCTTGGTGGGTGTGGTTTGGTGGGCATGGCAGGGGAAGGATACTATAATAGCTCCATTCTCACCGCACTCCAGGAGAAGGTTACTACAAAATCCCATTCCCTCCCCACCCCACTAACCTGCTTTCCAGCTCCGTTCTTCTGCGCAGGGCAATAAAAGAAGACCCAGCCACTCAGCTGGGACTGGGGAGGAAAAGAATAGCTGGGGGTGGGCCAGTCAGAGGTGATATTTACTGATTCTACAAACTATTCAAAATTTCGCCAGAACTGGTCAGAACCTGCTGAATACCACCTCTAGTTCAGCCCCTCCTGAAAAATCCATAGACTTGACCACGAGGAAGCATTTTTTGTTCCAGAGAAACATGAAATAGACCTAAAAGATTATTAGTCTGATGATTAAATAAAGTGTTAGAGACATGAAGGTGTTGTTCTTCTGAATACATGGGAGAGCAATGAAAACGGTGGGAGACAGGATGCATTTCAGAACAGAGTACCCATTTGCTCGAATGAAAATTATCCATTTAATTCCTGGATGCTCCATTTGGGAGATGAGGTGTGCCCTGTGTGCCTTCATGATGAGGTGTGCCCTGTGTGTCTCCACTGGACAATCTGACCATATCGCACCTAGAAGACAATTTCAGTGAAATTATAAACATCATTACAGAAGGTGCTTAGTTGCCCAACATATATGGAAATTGCACAAGCAGAAATTCTTTGTTATCATGTATGATCCAAAACTGGTATTTATGATATGAAAGGAATTTAATAGTTCCAGTTGGCCAGAACTCAAAACCTGTTGAAATCTCTTTGCTTACATAATATGATAATATCAAGGCTAATAATATTTTCATATATTATATTACACTTTATAGCAAAAATTTCAATAAAAGAGATGAGCAAAATGTCCTTTTCCTAAAAGCTTTCATATTATTTATCTTAGAAATAATCCTTTACCTAGAATCCTTTAACACTTCAATCTGAGTGATAGTACCGGATTACGTTGTTTGGCCCATGTTGTTTCCAGAATGGTTTCCCCTTGTTTAATTGAATGTGATACAGGCATCTTGAGTCACTTCTGAGAAAACTGGGTTCAGTAGAAATTAAGGTGGGCCACAATCCACTCATTTCAGTATCTGTTAAGTTATGAAGCACTGTACTTCCAGCTTTTATAGATAAACATTTATGGTCTTGAATTCTCTAGTGTGCTTTTCCAGAAATACATAAAAAAATCAATGCCTACAGAAATCTGTCTTTAAACTCTGGGATATTTCACCTTTTGCTTCAAGCAACAATGTCAATTGAATTCATTAGGATTTTATAAGGGTGAAAAATGTCTCCCAGCACTTTCCTCTGATAGAACAAAAAGGTTTGTTTCACTTATACTGACCAAAGATAAGGAATTAATTGCTTTCTCTCTCACTCTCTCTTTCACACTCTCTCACACACATACCCGTTATATGCCTTATATCCATCAGCACCAACTTGGCCTCCAATAATCTTAGCTTTTTCTTTCTTCAGAACTATAATCGAACTGCTAAACATCTTTTGTTTCCATTATAGTTAACTGCAGTATTTTGCAGGAACTGTAATCTGTATTAGTTATATTACTTGAATTAGACTAAAACAAATCAACCATTTGCAGCAATTATATAGATCTATATTTTTAACAAATAATAGTTTTTCAAGCAATATTCAAAAGAGATCTTTTTGATCATTATTATCATGTCTATTGAGAAAACCTGAGATGGAATCTAATTTTGTTATACTTCAGTAATGATAAAGGCTAAAGATTATCTCAAATTAATCTTGACTCTTGGGAACTATATGAAGATCTCCTCTGGATTACAGTATGAAAGCGAACATGCAGCCATCTGCAGAAACTTCTCATACTTAAACATTCATGTAAATAATATATAATGTAATTATCAACATCAACTTATAAATATGGTTAGATCCAGAGGTGGTATTCAGCAAGTTCTAACCAGTTTTGGAGAACTGGTAGCAGAAATTTTGAGTAGTTCGGAGAACTGGCAAATACCACCTCTGAATAGAGATTTTACAGTATCCTTCCCCTGCCATGCCCACCAAGAACCAGAAGTAAAAAAAAAATTGAATCCCACCACTGGTTAGATCCATGTTTAAAATTAGAAAGTGCTTACTGAATTACAAAGAAAGAAGATTATTCCAAAATACCTATTTCATCAAATGGTAAAGTTGAAACTGTCAAGTTGTTTCCGACTCTAGGAAGTGGTGCTGACCTTCATTTTTTAGACAAGGAAGCCAGCATTGCCTGAAGGCTTTTTTTTCCTATGGTCATGTGACCAGAATGGCAAGATGCTAAAAGCAAACCAAACACTGTTACTTTCCCACCAAAGTGATACCTATTAATCTACTCACATCTGCATGCTCTCAAACTGCTAGGTGGGCAGGAGCTGGGGTGGGTAACAGGAACTCATGTCATTGTGCAGTATTCAGGACTCAATCCCAGGCTGTCAGCTTTCCAGCTGACAAACTCAGCATTTTTAACTGCTGAGCCACATGCCCCATTTTCCAAAAAAGTTTGGGACACCAATTAATGGCATCTTTATAAATATTAATTTTCAACCCAAATACTAACTAAACTGAAGATTTTCCTTTGTGTTCTCATTATAATACCAGCAGAAGCATTGACCTTTGAACATTCAATTCAATTTCTTAGGTGTGTTTTCCCAACTTCAGACTTTAAATGATGAGCATTCTCTATTACATCTGGAAGGCACCAGGTTGAAGAAAGCTCCCATCATATTTAGTTTTAACTCTATGTTAAGTAGCATCTTTCTTCTACAAAATTATTTTGATCTGATCAGAGACTGAGGTATTCAGAAGACTAATGCATCCAAGGTTTAATGCCAAATCCAATGTTTACCTAAAAGTTTCAAAAGACCTGTATGAGCTATATTGGCAATATTAGTTCAGCCATCACCTCTAAGGCTTTGGTGAAACTCTCTGTTATCTCTTAAGTACTTATATGACATTCTCAATTTTTCTTTTCTAATGTGTTTACCAGGATGAAAACTGGAGTGTTTTTGCTGCCATAAGGTAGTAGTTCCAAAGCTCTTATAAAAACCAACATGTGTCTAACATATAAACATAAAACAACAGATTAAAAGGTTGAGTAAGAGATAAACAGAGACAGATGGTAGAAACCTAATTAATAAAATATATAAATAGAAAAATGAAGTTATATTACTTCTTTCGTTTCTAATTTAATTAAGGGACAGGTTTCCATGGCTTTAGTTACTACTAGGAAATCACACAAGAAGTAATCAGAAAATGTGTAAATTATGTTTTCATTTTTCTTTTTGTCAAAAAAAAAAAGGCTTAGTTGATAAGCATTTCTTCCACTCTGGAACAGTTTTGGCCAGACAGTGACTGCTTCAAACATGATATTTAATTACTTTAGAAACATAATGTATTGCAATGGGATCACTATATTCCGATCCACAAGTCTCCTTTCTGATCTACATTTACTTTGTTTTCAGTTTTAAGAATAAAATCAAAGCAGTGTTATGCCACAAAAGAAATATCAGTCTAAAGAACCATCTGTGTTTATAAGAATATCACTGGGCCATTCAGATTTAACAATATATGGCAACATGTTAGTTTACTTTCTAATAAATGGGTGCACATAGCAATAGTGATAGCACTTAGGCTTATATAGCACTTCTTAGGGCTTTACATCCCTCTCTAAGTGGTTTACAGGGTCAACATATTGCTCCCGACAATATGTCATTTTTGACCTCAGAAGGATGGAAGCCTGAGTCAGGATTGAATTGCTGGCAGTCGGAAGAATTAGCCTGCAATACTTAATTCTAACCACTGTGTCATAATAGCTCTAAATTATGTGTCAAGACACTTATTTAGCGAATAGACAAGCCCATTCTCTGTGACAACTATTTTAAAGACCACAAACAAGCTTTCAAAATACCTTGTGAAAATATTCACTAAATTTGGTTTAGTGCTGCAAAGAGAGATGTGTTTTTAATGGTAACCAGCATATGAACTTCCACATCTTCCACAAATTCATCATTGTAGCAAAGTATTTAAGCTTTAAAGATTTGTTTAGAGATATAAGACATGGACAGAAGGATTTTTTTATATTTTGGGAAAAAATGATAAATTACTATGTAATTTAAGAAATATGAAATTAATTTGCTTTTGAAGATTTATACATGTATGTCTGATATCTCTTAAGACTTTATTTTTTGCTAATGACAAAACATGAAATGTGGGATGAAGATATTTTTAGTTGAAATTACAGAAGGTGATAAGTTACTGAAATTATTTGTATTGTCCTAATAAAGGTGGAAAATAATTTCATTATAACTTTTTTCCTTTTTATTATATTTACACTTTTATTTTTTTTACATTTTATTAGTTTGAATTGGTTTTTTTTATCTTGCATTTTTAAACTTCAATAAACATTCTAAAAAAGTGAAATGAACAGTAAAAAGCTAAATAAGATTTTGATCTAAGAAACTTATAAACAGATTAAAGATCCAGATCACTTTGGAATATTGACTTTCACAATAAGATTTTGGAATTAATAATGAAATATAAACAGCTTATCATGGGATACAACCTTATGGCTATCCTGGCTACTGTAAGTCCTAATGAAGATAAAGGATGATTTTAGAAACTGGACGAAAGATTCTGAACAGAAGAAAAAAAAGCCAAGTCTTTTCTTCATGCCAATTAATACTGGGACTTGCAAAATCACACAAAACATTGCAACATCAGAAATATGAAAGGAGAATTATAGGAGAATAAGTGTCAGAACCTGAGGGCTGAATTAACATAAAGACCAGATTAGAATCCCTATGTAGCCAGGAACTAAATCCAACCCCCCTTGAATTCTGTGGACCTTTATTTAACTCCAAGCAGGTGTTAACTGTTAATTGAGAAGATTTAGCAATAAATCAGTTTAATTAGACCTTCACATGTGAACCTGATCTTTTGTGCTTGAGGTTAATCGTATTTATATATTTCTTTTTCTTCTTTTTTTCTTTTTCAAAATACTTATGAGGGGAAAAATGTCTCCTCTGCAGAACACTGGAAAAGAACGATGTGGCAAACTGTAATCTTCATTACTGGGTAGCTGAAGATTATTTCAGATTTTCAAGAATAATAACATTCATAAAAAGGAATTTTTCAATTTCTGTTGTTCTAAACCTCTTTCTCCTTCTCTCTCCACTTCTCTGCCTTTCCACCTCTCACTGTCCCTCGGCTATCTTTCTCCCTCTCTGCTAGTTCTTCTCTCCATAGCTACTTTCATTCTTGGTTATTACTTGCAATTTCCTGTTAGTCTAGGTTGTGGGTTTTATTTTTTCATTTTAATTAGAAATATGTGGGATTGTATATTTTTCATGGAGTGTGCAGTTACCTGTTTCTTCGCATCAGCAATGCATATTTAATCAACCTAAAATGGATTCTACTTTAGGTGAAGAAATGTAAGTCTTGTAAACTGTTAAGTAATTTTTAAAATGCCAATTTTTAAAATTTGCTGGAGAAATTGCCAAATAAGTTGGTCTCTGACAAATAAAACAAAATCTGCTTTTGAAATACAAATGAATTAGTAAAGGAGAAAAATGAGGTTTCCTGAAGCTGCAATAAGTAAAGCCTGCTCCATCTTCTGGTATTAATCATAATAAGTGCTTTATCTCTGGCTGTCATGTTTAGTTTCTGCATGCAATTTACCTCTCAGGCAAGCTGTTCACAGTTATCAGCTAGGCTTATCTCAGAAGGTATAGTCTTCAAGTGCCTAAATGTATTTCCATCAGAGTTCCCACAGTTAATGCGACAAAAGCCGACATAAGTGCTATTTTAAGACACTGCTGCCTCCCTTTACATAAAGCAGGGTCACTTATATCCTGACCACTACAGTCACTTGAAGAGGGCGGGGGATATGGAAGGATGTCTATATTCTGAAACCAAACCGTAGCTTCAACCTGATTCTCAATGGCCATATATTTTCTTTTTGTTTTCATTTGCATTTCATTTTTGTTCTGTATAGAATGGTATACTCCAAACTATGCAATCTGATAGGCTAAAAAGACTAGTATTGGATTGGTTCATTAGGAACCAATCCAAAAGAGCCTCTGAAAGGCAGCAAAGTTAAATAGCTGCCATTGGCTACAAGCCAGCAGGCAAGCCTGTATAAAAAGGCTGCCGCGGCTTCAGCCAAACTGTTCCGTTACTGTTGCTTGCTTTAATAAAGACTTTGTTTGTTGGAACCTGGTCTACCTCGCATTTTTCCAAATGGAACACTGGCAACGAAGGTGGGATTGTCCTAAACGCGAGACCGAGCACGCAGAAAGAATTCCAGACTAAAAGTGATGGCTGGGAATAACGCGCCACCCGCACCTTTCAATCCCAACAAAGAGGATTGGGAATCATACGTAGACCATTTCCTGATGTTCTTAGAGAGCAATGAAATGGAAGAGATCTCAGACCAGCGGAAGAGGGCTGTATTCCTAACTCATTGTGGACCAACCATATTCAAAATGGCCAAAGCATTGGCGAAGCCCAGAGACATGAAACAAATGACCTGGTCTGAACTTCACCGAATGTTAAAGGCCCACTATGCACCGATAGTGTCAAATCTCATCAAATGGCACAAATTCTACAAAAGGGATCAGAAGGAAGGCGAAACCATCGCTGACTTCATGGCAGCTCTTTGACAATTGGAAAGAGCTTGTGAGTTCCTGAACTTGGATGAAGCCATGCGAGATCGAGTTGTCCTAGGTCTGAGAGACTCTAACTTACAAAGTAAACTACTAAATAAACCCAATATCACAGTGGCTGAAGCGATCACAGAAGCCACAGCAGCAAAAGCCACGAAAAAGTCAGCGGCCACTATGAAGCAAATGAACTCAAATAGTGATGCGATGACCCTATCCAGAGGAAAAAAGCAAGCTCCCACCACAACTCATCATGAAGAATTCGACAGTTCTTCAGAAATGGAGGATGAGGACGATGAGGTCCACCGCCTGTACACCAACAAAAAAAGGCGCGAAAAAAGAAATTGGTGGGAATGCACTGTCTGCGGAGGAAACCACCCTCAAGCCGATTGCAGATTCCTTGATGCCATCTGCCAAGCTTGCAAGAAGAGGGGACACATCGAAAAAGTCTGCAGGAATCGAAAAAATAACAGCCCAAACAGACGCAGTAACTCCCCACTACCAGCTGAATCAAAGCAAGCCGAAAAGAAATGGGAGTGCAACAAATGAACCGGTAACTGAAAAAAGACCCATCAAACTGTCACTATTGGAAGCGCCCAGACGGAAAGCGGGAGAAAGGTCAAAATTGTTGTAAAAATTGAAGGAAGCCCCTGCGAGATGGAAGTCGACTCAGGATCCTTCCTGTCAATGGTGTCTTGGAACACAATCAGACGGCTGGTTCCAAACATCAAATTAAAAGAACTCCAGAAACAAAACTTAACTTTAAAAGACTACCAAGGAAACCGAATCCCTATGGTAGGTCTAGGACATTTCCGAGTCACATACAAGCAGCACGCAGAAGTCCTGCCTCTAACCATAGTCGACCGGGACCACCCCAGCCTCCTGGGCATCGAATGGTTTGCACCATTGGGCATCGGAATGACCGTGATGAGCTGAGTAGCCGCAACCGACTGGGAAGAGAGCGTGATACACGAGTTCCAGGATGACTTCGACGGCACTTTAGGCAGGTACCGGGGGACCCCAATTTCCTTTAGTTTAGACCCTCAGGTAGCACCTAGAAGATTAAAAGCCAGACGAGTCCCCTTTGTTTTAAAGGCCAAAATAGATGAACAGTTAAATAAATTAATTGAGCAAGGTGTCATAGAACCAATTGACCATGCTAGATGGGAGACACCAATAGTAACACCTGTTAAACCTGATGGGTCGGTACGCATCTATAGAGACTACAAGGTTACCCAGAACCATGCGTTGCAGCAAAGCGCATACCCTGTGCCAATCATGCAACATTTACTGCACTTGTTTGGGGAGGAAAATTTTTTGCCAAGCTTGATTTAGCCCAGGCATATCAACAGCTTCAAGTAGACCCAATAACAGCCGAGGCACAGACAATAGTAACTCACAGAGGGGCATTCAAATGTGACAGACTTCAATTTGGAGTGAGCGTTGCCCCAGGCATCTTCCAAAGCCTTATGGAACGCCTATTAAATGGAATTAAAGGAGTCGTTCCATATTTTGATGACATCCTAATTTCGGCTAAAAACATGACCCAATTAGAGACAAGACTGAAAGAGGTGCTAACGAAATTTAGAGAATCCGGCCTGAAAGTCAAAAAAGAAAAATGCTGTTTAATGACTGATCGCATCGAATTTTTGGGTTATTTAATTGATGGAGAGGGTATACACCCTACAGAAAAAAAAGTCAAGGCTATTAGAGACGCACCACAGCCAAAAAACAAAATGGAGTTACAAGAATTTTTGGGTCCAATAAACTTCTATAACATATTCCTCCCTCACAAAGCAACGATAGCAGAACCGTCACATCGTTTATTGGATAAGAAAACTAGTTGGACTTGGAGGCATAGAGAACAAAAAGCATTTCAAGGCATAAAAAAAATCTGTTAACCTCAGACACCGTTCTTATTCAGTTTAGTAACACACTTCCATTGACGGTCACCTGTGACACCTCACTGTTTGGAGTTGGTGCCATCCTGAGCCACCAACTGCCTGACGGGAGAGAGGCACGCATCGCCTTTTACTTGAAAACACTTTCTAAAGCAGAACGCAACTATAGTCAACTAGACAGAGAAGCCCTGGCAATTGTCGCCGGAGTTAAATGTTTTCACAAGAACCTCTATGGGAGAACATTTTCAATTGTGACTGACCATAAACCACTACTAGGAATTTTGGCAGGAAACAAACCCACACCGAACATTTTATCTCCCCGAATGACTAGATGGTCAACATTCCTAGCAGCGTACTCTTACACTTTAATACATCGACCTGGGAAACAGATCTCCCATGCAGACGCATTAAGTCGAACACTGCTGCCATTGACGGAGGAAGACCCGGTGCCAACAATTACCACCCTGCAAATAGAAACCTGCCCCGAGCTACCAATATCTGCAAATGATGTTGCCAGAGCAACCATCAAAGACCCAGTGACTGCCCGAATTTTAAATTGGGTAGGTAAAGGTTGGCCGGAAAACCAAAAAACTGAAAACTTTAAACCTTTCCGGCCAGACAGACTGAACTGTCAATACAAAAGAGGTGTTTATTGTGGGGTGATCGGGTGGTAATTCCTTCCAAATTACAAACTAGAGTGTTGGGTATGCTTCATGAAGGCCACCCTGGCATGAAAAGCCTGGCTAGGAGCTATGTATGGTGGCCTGGTTTAGACAGAGATATTGAATCCTGGGTTGCTACATGCAATAAATGCCAAAAAACCAGGCCATCACCACCACAAGCTCCTATAAGGGACTGGGAAACCCCACGAGGCCCCTGGTCTTGGATCCATATTGACTTTGCGGGTCCTACCAGGGGGCATACATTCTTTTTTTTTTTTTTTAAGAATTTTATTAATTTTCTACAAACAGACATAACATACAAAACATTAAAAACATCTACTCTCATATATACTTCCGGTGTGTCGGTTGGTTCATCAGTTTTGTGCATTCATTTTATAGTCTCAATTACAGTTATATTACATAACCACTCATATTGTCAATCCATATCCTAATATTACCAAACAAAATTAAAATAAAGTCTTTTTCTGACTATACTTTTAATCATTCATGCTTTGTGAGATAGCAATACTTCAAACAGTTTATTCTATAACAAATCATATAGTCATAACAAATCAATCCTAAAAACCCTTCATAGATATAATACTAATGCTCTATTATTGTATTTTATCATCTAATCATTGATAAAAAAAATCCCAAATTTCATAAAATTGTTTATCTTCTTGCTCTCTAATTTCAAATGTCAATCTACTCATCTCAGCACATTCCAATATTTTCTTAATAATTTCTTCCTGCAATGGTATTTTCTCATTCTTCCAATTTTTAGCAAATACAATCCTAGCCGCTGTTAATACATTTACAATCAAATATTTCAAGTCTTTATTATATATATCAGGTAAGATTCTCAATAAAAAGATCTCTGGTTTCAAGTCTATGTGTTTCTTTGTCATTTTTTCCAACCACATGTGAATTTTAGTCCAATATTTTCTGGCATCCTCACAAGTCCACCACATATGATAATATGAGCCAGGTATCTGATGACATTTCCAACATTTTTCAGATTTGTTCTTGAACATTCTTGCTATTCTTGTCGGGGGGAAGTGCCACCTGTAAAACATCTTATACAAGTTTTCTTTATATGCTATTGACATTGTCATTTTATAATTTTGAGACCACAATTTTTGCCATTGCTCTAAATCAATCCCATATCCAAAATTCTTCCCCCAAGCAATCATAGTTTCTTTAACTTGTTCTTCCTCTAGTTTAATTCCCAATAAATAACCATATAATTTTTTAATCACTTTCTCATCAGTACCCATCAATATCTTATCTAAATCAGTCTGTTTGTCATAAAATCCTTCCATTTTAAAATCTTCAACATATCTTGAGTGTATTTGCGCATATGAAAACCAATTCATCCTTATACCTTGTTCCTCTAAGTTTTGGATCGATTTAGGTCCACCCTTTTCATCCAACAGTTCCCCATATCTAACTGTTTGTTCCTTTTTATAGATCATAGGATAGGAAAATGCTTCAATAGTCGATAACCAAACTGGAATTTTCAGGTAACATTGTTTTTTTATCTTCTCCCAATTTAACCACAAAGACTCCCGTATATAATGTCTTCTGAAATACCCCTGTGTTTTAGTTCCCTTGTACCATAAAAAAGCATGCCAGCCCAACAGTAAGTCATGTCCTTCTAATGTCAATAATCTATGCTTTCTTAATGTTATCCATTCTTTGACCCACATCAAACTTGCAGCTTGATAATACAGTTCCCAATTAGGCAGGCCAAAACCTCCTCTAATTCTAGCATCTTGCAAAAGCTTTAACTTTATTCTCGCTCTTTTACCTTGCCATATAAACTTCAACATGATTTTATTTAAATCTTCAAAGTAGTCTTTTCCAACTCTGATTGGTATTGTTTGAAAGAGAAATAAAATTCTAGGTAAAATATTCATCTTAATTGTTGAAATTCTCCCTATTAATGACAATTGTAAATTTTCCCATTTCTTCAAATCTGTAATTATCTGTTGTTTGAGTTTAATATAATTATTCTCTTTTAATGTGCTACATCTTGCTGTCAAATATATCCCCAGATACTTAACCTTATTTGTAACTTGGATTTTCAAAAGATCTGTCAGTTCTTCTCTTTGTCTCAATAACATGTTTTTTGTCAAAATCTTTGTTTTATCTTTATTTATTTTCAAGCCAGCCATCTCACCATATATCTCTATCTTTTCCAATAACTTTGGAGCGGTTTCTAACGGGTCTTCCAGAATAAAAGCTAAATCGTCAGCAAAAGCTTGTAGTTTAAATTCTTCCTTTTTAATTTTCATTCCTTTTATA
>BLBF01014648.1:0-15931 GCA_015471245.1 Laticauda colubrina
AGGATGTGCAAGGCCCCAACAGAGCCTCACGTGAGGTGAAGAAGCAGCGCAACCTCCTGAAACACTGGTGCAACTCCCCAGCTGGAGCAGTGGTGTGGCAAGACAGGATGGTAAATGCTTAATGGATGTTTCCTTCAGCCTGTCTCATCACACGGATGAGATTGGGCCATGTATGTTTGGTTGGCCTACAATGAACAGGGCGTTTAATAAAGAGTTGTGTTTATGTTGACATGTGTGGATAATTATTACATTATTATTGATAAAGGGCCATAGGTGTGGCACCTGGGAGGGTGGACCATCCAGTCCCACTATGCTTGCACTGGAGGTTTATCTATCCCACTGCTATCCTAACCCATCCCGCAGCTATTACCCATCCCACAGGTATCCTAACCCATCCCAAAGCTATCCTTACCCATCCCACAAGCATGCAAAGGCTTAAACCATTTCTAAAAGTTTCCAGCAAGACTTTATTAAAAAAAAGAAATGAAGCAAGTGTGTGAATCATAAATAGAATTTATTAACAACAAGCTATAAAACAAAAATGAGTCTCTGGCACTCCTCTTGGTTGCTCAGTCTCATGGGTGAAGGGTCCAGGTGCTGTGGAGGTGGCTGGTGCTGGAGTGTTTTTCATCAGCTCCTCCAGAAGCAGAAGCAGAAGCAGCAGAAGCCCCAGCCCCAGAAGAGCGATCCCGTGCTGCAGAAGCCCCAGCAGAACCAGAGTGAGGGCCAGGGGGCAGGATGGTATCCCTGTCCCTCTTGCAAGGGCTGGCAGCAGATGGCTGAGGCTTGCTGTGCTTCCGCATGGTTGTGGGGTTGCTGGCTGGCAGGGAGGCTGGCAGGAACCAAGGCTGGCAGCAAGGCTGGCAGGGAGGCTGGCACCAAGACTGGCAAGGAGGCTGGCACCAAGACTGGCAGGAAGGCTGGCAGACAGGCAGGCACCAAGGCTGGCAGGCAGGCAGATAGCAAGGCAGGCACCAAGGCAGACACCAAGGCTGGCAGGCAGGCAGGCACCAAGGCTGGCAGGAAGGTTGGCACAAAGGCAGGCACCAAGGCTGGCAGGAAGGCTGTCAGGCAGGCAGGCAGCAAGGCTGGCAGGCAGACATGAACCAAGGCTTGCAGAAAGGCAGGCAGCAAGGCTGGCAGCAAGGCTTGCAGGCAGACATGCAGGCAGGGCAGGCAAGGCAGCCAATCCGTCCGGCAGCAGGTCTTTCCTCTGAATGGCGACCTGCTTCCGAGCTACTTCTGTTATATCCATGGGACTGACGCAATGCATCCTCCCCGCATGTGCAATTAACGCCAGGCATCCATTAGACTTCCGCTCTGCATCCGCTCTGCATCCGCTCTGCATCCGCTTCATCCGTTCCGCGTCCGCTGTGCATCCGCTGTATCCGTTCTGCATCCGCTTTGCAGAGGCCCCCCGGAAGCCTAGCGGATGTGCCATCCACTCCGATCCGCTTCCATCCGCTGGGCTTCCGTTCTGCATCCGCTTCCCTGCATCCTCCCCGCGTCCATGTTATCCGCTCTGGTTATGCAAATTTTTGCCCCTTTTGAGAGCGGATAACAATGGATGGAACATTTTGCTCATCCGTTGTGTCCTTTGTGCATCCGTTGGGCAGTGTGACATGGGCTTAAGAAAAAAAAAAGACCATCAAGGGAAACATTTACAGAGAAAGGACATCCCAATCTCCAGGAAGCTCCTGTGTGAGCTGTAGTACTATAGTAATATAGAGAGGTAGGTTTCCACCAATAATAAGATCTCCAGGTCTATAATAGTCTTTCTGTTCTTGGAAAGGTTTCCTCCAGAAACAGTTTGGCCTCAGGTCCATCTGGACAACTGCAGGCAAGGTCCACAGCAACACTAAAAGCCAAAGCATTGGCCACTGAAAGAGACCTTCTTCGAGATCAAGCTGACAGAGAATGTTACAGGGAAAGTGATGCTCTGGTGACTTCAGAGGACTAAAGTGACACTTTAAGTCTTCAGGATGAGCATCCATCTCAGCTGCAACTCTCAAGGGACTTGGCCATATTATTTGAAGCATGCAAAATAAACATGTTTTGACACGAATCTTTTTATGCTTAGGGAGGGTTAACCTCTGGAAATCCACTGAGATATAGGAAGAATTACTGGTGTTTTATGAATCCTGGGAAAGAGAAATGTCCATAGAATTCTTCCAAAGTTATGGGAGAATTATTCCCATAACTTTGGAGTCCATGGCATTTTGACAAGAGGGAAAAAAAAAACTATTTCTGCAACCACAGTTGTGTGCCTCTGACTGTGAAATATGCAACTGTAATCGGAGAGGAATGCAAATTTAGATTTGAAAGAAAACTTGGGGAATCAGCCAGTTCAATTCTCTTAATGTAGGATCTAATTGGAGCAAACTCTTTAAAATCTATTTGGGATTGATTGCTTTTACTGTGATTACAAAACCCTTTGTCAACTCTGAAGCTGGCCTGACTGAAGGCCATCTTGGAGGCTTCAGTGTTTCCAAAATGGTGCTGAAGGATAGGGAGGGGGGGAATAGAGATAGATGGGGTTTTGTAGAGAAGGCAAAATAGTTTCCCCTGAGAACCAAGGACATTCCCACAGGTGGCTGAGGAAAGGAAGAGTTGCCAAGCAACTGGACAACAACTTGATTGGATCATGTGACTGATTGTTTGGGAAGGGGGGGAAAACTTTTAATTAGGTGAAAACCATGGGAACCTTAAGAGTTGGTTTTCACCAGTTTGTGCCAATATGATATGCCCAATAAACCTATTCTTTGAGGAACCTGCTTGCCTTGGAGTTCTCTTTGCTATGGGTATATTATTTGGAACCCTGACACCCTTTTCATACCAACAACTGGAACAACCCACCATGGCCTTTATCCTAGTGGTGTTTCCCAAACTAGCCAATGAAGATATGTTTCAGCTATGATGTACCAAGATGGTTTTTAATAATCACACAATTTCTCTTTTCTTTTATGGCTTAGCTGTATTCTGCCCAAACTCTCTCTTATTTGTGTAGGTCACCAATATTTTAAATTAACTATTTCAAAACCAATCACTTTGACCAATGGATGATTTTCTAAGAACCAAATTCAGACCACTGTTCTGCTCTACATAATTCTTCAGTCCCTAACCTTTGAACCAGGAGGGGTTAACTTTTTTTCAGTTACAATTTATTTATTTGTTTGTCAAACATGTACAAGAAAACAACCATAGGTATGAACAGAAACATGAACAAAGGAAGTAACTACAAATAAATGGGGACAGTAAGACCCAGACAGTAGGTATGCTGGTGCCCTTAGGCACGCTCCCTTTATGGACCTCTTAGGAATGGGGTGAAGTCCACGATAGATGCTTGATTTTGAAGTTGGGAGGGTTTGAGGCAGTAACAATGGAGTCAGGTAGAGCATTCCAGGCATTGACCACTCTATTGTTGAAGTCGTATTTTCTGCAATCAAGTTTGGAGCTTGAGTTTGCATCGATTGCTTGCCCAATCATCAATTGTAATACGCAATCATCATCCTACCAGACCAAATCATCCTAAGAGATTATAATACTCAGTTTTATATCACCCTCCTACTCAGCCATAAGGAGTTATTGCCATCAAACAAGCAGGGTATCTTACTGGGTTACCTAGGATTGGAGACCATGCTCTGCTCTGTGTATTCACTCTGGAGTGGTAGATGAGAAGTCAGACTTGTGGGTTTGGCTCTGTGAGGTGCTGTGGGGTTGGCTCTTTCCCTGTTCTTGAAAGTTCACGAAACATATATCATACAAAGTTGTTCTTCTTTTCTCTCTGACCAAGATTGAACTTTTCTAATGATTCCATTAATGAACACTCAACTATCTATCCTCATAATAATCTGACAGGATAAATAAAAGCAGGGACATGAAAAGACCCCTTAATATTCAGTCCATGTGGTATTATTTATTAATTAAGTATGTGAGGCCCTTGGTGCTTCCTGAGATTGTTTGTTTCCTCTTCTTTATGTCAGCCCCTCAAATACTGAAACACTGATATTATGAACCCCTAGCCCTTCTTTTCTCTAGACTAGCCAAACCCAGTTCTTGCAACAATTCTTTATATATTTTATTCTCCAGGTATTTAATCATTTTAGTTGCTCTTCTCCACCATTTTTCCAAATCTCAACTTCTTTTTTGTAATGTGGTAATTTGTAATGTAATGAATTTCGAGAAACTGTGGAGACCTGTAGAAGGCCTAGGGGTGCTAACACATTTGGTGCAGTTCTGTACACAAATCAGGAAGCCATTGTGCAAATACCACAATGATTCATTCAAGACAGGGAAAGGAATGTGGAAAGATTGTATTATTCATACTTTTTTATTTACTATGAAGAGGCTGTGAATGATCAAAGTGATCATGAGGAAGCTGGAACTTGAAGAATCAAAAATCAGAGTAAAGGCTGAAAGAAGGAGCTTTAATCATTTTTCATATGCTAATGAAAGTTAAATGATTGTTAAAAACACTGATAGTGAACACAACCCAAAACCTTATTAAGACACTTAATAAGTTTATTTTCAGATTGATTATGGGGGCTCACTTGGGACAATGGTTGTTAATGAAAAATGGAAGAGTGGGTGATTATTGCTGATTAACAGAAATGTTGTGATTAGTCACATCATTTGATTTCCAAATACTAAAAAAAAAAAAGCCCTTGCTCATTTCTCTACTTTTAAGAAATCAGATCAAATAAAAAATGTCCTAAACTCACAACAAAAGTTCCCAGTCTATGCATAAGTCAATGGTTTTTTTGTCTCATTATATTCTCTCTACAATTCAGACTGGGCCTCAGTAGGATAATGTAGCATTTGGGGAAAAAGATACAAGCCAAGAGACCAGTCCCAGATGCCAAAATAGAGAAGTTCTCCACAGCCACCATGGACTTCCCTTTGGTGCTCAGGTAGGAGGAGAGGAAGGTGGTCCAAACATTGCAAAAGACCAGCATGCTGAAAGTAATGGATCTGGCTTCATTGAAGCTGTTGGGCAATTTCCTCGCCAAAAAGGCAACTGAGAAACTGATGAGGGCCAGGAAACCCAGGTAGGCAAGTACAGCATAAAACATTGAAGTTGAGCCTTCCTTGCATTCTAAAATGGTCTCTTCTCCCAAAGAGTAGAAATCCATGTTGAGAAATGGGGGAGAGGTTACCAGCCAGGTGGCACAAAGGACAGCTTGGACCAGTGGACAGGTTAGAACAATGGAGTTGGTCAGTGGTTTTCCTAAGAGTTTCCTTGTCCTGTTCCCTGGCTTGGTAGCCATGAAGGCCAGAACCACCATAACAGTTTTTGCCAAGACAGAGGAAATTGCAAAGGAAAAAAGAATGGCAAAGGTAGTTTGTTGGAAGAGACAGGTGATCTTCCCTGGTTGACCAATAAAGAGGAAGGAGCAAAGGAAGCAGAGCAGGAGGGAGATCAGGAGGATGTAGGTGAGATCTCGGTTGTTGGCCTTGACAATTGGTGTGTCACGATACTTTAAAAAAATAATCAAGACTGTAGATGTGATCACAGAAAGAAAAAGAGCAAGAAAAGCTAAAGTGTATCCCAGGGTGTCTTGATAGGAAAGGAAGTGGATCTTCTTGGCAATGCAGTGGTCCTTGTTCTTGTTAGGATATTGGTCTTCTGGGCAGGGTTCACAGTGAACTGCATCTAAAATCAAGATAAAGTGATAAGATGAAAGTTTTGTAACCTTTGTCTAAGGGTTTTAGGAGCAACTACTATGCATACAATCCCTCCTTCAAGGGAAATATGAGTGTCCCACTGAGTACTAATGGAATACCATTAATATTAACACCACTAATGCAATCCTAGGTTGTACAAACAGAGGCACTGAATCAAAAACACATATTAATACTGCTTTATAAAGCCTGAGAAAGGCCACACCTAGAATACTGTGTCCAGTTTGGGTCACTACATTACGAAAAAGTTGTTGAGAGTTTGACACCCCTGGCTTAAATTTATTAACTGAAAGCTTCTGCTGAAAAGCATAAATAGTTGGAGGCATTTCCGTTGCACCCAAAGTGACAAAAATGAACTTTTGATCTACTAAATGGCTTACTCAATCCTGGAAGATCTACATTTGAAATGTGCTCTACCTATCTGGTTAGAAATGGTTCCTTCTGGGCAAGGATCACATTGGTAGCAGCAAACTTGCTCTTCCTCTGGGACTTTTCTCCTCTCTCCTGCCTGGCACCTCTTCTTGCCACACCTGGCAAAGGGCACCTTCTAAGAGAGAAAAGAGAAATACATGATATGGCATAAGCAATGAACATGTTTCATTTATGTCTATGGAGATTCTTAGTCATACAGTTCATAGTTGTGCCAAAGATGCTTTTTCAAAAGGCAACTAGATGTTTCGCTTCTCATCCCAAAAGCTCCTTCAGCTCATCCAGCTGAAGAAGTTTCTTGGATGAGAAGCAAAACAACTTTGAAGAAGGATGTTAGTCCAGTTGCCTCTTGAAAAAGCACCTTTGGAATTCTTCATTCATTCATTTCTTTCCATATTCCTGTTTCCATATGCATAATGACTTCCAATGAAATGATTCTCCAAGGTCTATCAGAAATCATGAAAAGCTCATGGAAGATTTAGGACAGTCCATTTCCAACCCACCAATGAATTCTGGAGATTTAAAGTGGGACTTTGGCATGCAAAGTAAAGAGTGTGACAATGAGCTACAGTTCTTCTAAAACAAAGAATAATTAGGGTCTGGAAGAATAAAAATGATTCATAGAAATCACTGTCATCTCAAATAATTCCATCTGAGTTTCAGAGGTTTTTCCCAAAACCAAACTTTCTTGACTTCCAGACATTGTCCTCAAATGTGTTACACACAAAGCAGGTTTTTCACCCAATGACTGCCATATTTTCTACTTCAATAGACCTATTTTCCAATTAGAAGGAAATTCTGTGTCCCAGGAGAGAATGAATTTTTCCCTGAATTTACATCCCTGCCTTTCAACTCACCTTTGAGGCCCAGATGATTGCATTGGAGTTAATGGTGAAATCCTGGCCTGGGGGAGCCCTGGGATCTATTTGCCCAACTTTTATGGGGATAAAAGACCGATTGGGACAGAGAACCCAGTTGAGAAGATTTTATTGAGCTGACCCCAGTCCATTTTCTGAGAAGGAAACTTCTTCTCCAGCACTATTGTTGAAGTGGACATTCCTTAAGTAGCCAAGAAGCTGGGAAAAAAAAAGAAACAATCAGAAATTGAAGTAATCAGGTGAATATCACAAATGAGACATCATGGCTTCTATCATTCTGTGATTTCTATCATTCTGTGATTACCATCATTTTAGCAGACTGGTGTACATCTGAGAAGCCAGAGGAGTTCCCTTAGTGGAGATCTGAGGAATCAGGAGTAACGAACAATATTTGACACTTTCCCCCAACATTACAAAAGGTTCTCTTTATTATTGGCATTTATATCATGGTTAGTTCAATTTCAGTTTTACCAGACTGATAACCTAGATTTTAATCTGTATTCCAGAATTAATTGTATGGTTTTAATCCTGTGATACTTGACTGCATACAGTTTTAAATGTTTTCTTTGGCCAAGATCTTGTAATTTGCATTTTGGAAACCAGTACATTATTTCTATCACGATAGTGTGCAATTCCACTGACTTTGTATAGCTGATGTTCAAGGAGAGCAGGATGGAGGAACCAGGTCTGAACCAATGTGTCTATATGGAAAGAAGAACCTGCCTTGGTCTGTCACTTCACTACCCAGTAAAGTTCAACATTCAGCCATTGATGCTGAATGCCTGATAGAAATTCAGACCAAAAACCTATTAGAATCACTTGGAGTTTTGCTCTGTGTTCTGAAGCTTTAATGTTAGTTGTAAAGTCACGTCCGATCCACACAACCCCATGGATAACATTCCTCCAGGCCTTCCTGTCCTTACCATCTTCTGCAGTCCATATAATCTTCTGGAGTCCATTTAATCTGAAGCTTACAGAACTGTATTCACAAGCTGAACTGCACAACAAATGGCAAACTAAACCAACGGAGTGGGATCTAGTAGGATGCTAAACCATAGAAACATAGACCAAGATAAAAATGAATTGAGTGTCTCATTAGAGATAGGTTTCAGGTGTACCTGAGATAGGTTTCAGGTGAGGGAAACTGAATTGGTTCTGTATGAATTTTGACTAGGACATCAACTAATCTCTTGTTTTGACCCAAGCCTCGTTCAAATCAAACAAATGCAAAACAGAGATGAAAGCAAAACCTTTTTAATGCCTCTTTGTGAATTCCGTTCATTCACAATAAAGTGCTATTGAAACTGATTGTCCCAGATATGAACAAGCCCTGTCAAGATTTTGCAAGGCTGCCAAGAACACAAGATTAAATTGCAAGGAAATATGCAAAGCCAAGTCTCCAAACACAAACCAGGATAAACTTCCACAAGACTTGAAGTGCAAGAACTTCTTTGCTTTCTGCAAAGAACCCCATCCCTTAAGGATGGTTTTTGTCCCTTAAGGGAGGGACCATCATCTTTCAGCCTTACTCCTGAGTCACCTGTGCTGTTGCTGCTCTTTTCTTCAATCAGCCCTGCACACATGCGCACTGGGCACAGCTTTCTCGAGATCCTCTGCATCACTGCTGCCGGACTCCATAAACTTCGCAGGCAGCATCCCACTCTCTGATAGTCCTGGCCCTATCCCTGAATCACATGCAGGCCCCTCCTCTAGTCCTCACTCTCAGAGACCTCAACTATTCACACCTGCTGCCAGCAAAACATCATGATAGAAATAATGTCATCACAATATCATGAACCTCTAGCCAAGCTTCAAAATCGTGAGCCTCTAGCCAAGCTTCAAAAGAATCTGAAAGTTTAATTAGGAGCAACATGTCCATTACTAACCCATATGAAGCCAACTTTGAGACATGTAATTTACAATCACCAATGACCCTGTTTTCCCCTCACCTCCCTGGGTGGATCAGAAATCAGATTCTCCAATAAAACACATTCATGGACTGGGTGTCACCAATCATACTCTCCAATGAAGGATTTGCATGGGCAGAAGATCCAGCAGCCTAGGCTACAATCTCCACAAGATAAACGTGGAATGTGTTTCTAGCCTTCATCTACCACACTGCTTCCTCAGGCCTTTCCTCCCCTCCTTCTTATGGCAACTCGGAAACAGGCATAGGAATGATTTACGAGTTGACATTGGATAATTGTTGAAGACCTATCAGGACCTTGTAGGAAATACTTTTCCTCTATGGATCTTATGGATAAGTAGTTTGATTTACTTCTCTTTCCCTGCCTCTATCACTTTTCAACAAAATAGTATACTTGATTCATACTACTATTTTAATAACTGCTGTTTAATCTATTCTGAGATTGATTGATATGGCAGCAATCAGATATTTTAAAAAAGTAATTCAAGAAATACATATGAGATACTGAGCATTTGTGGATTGGATAAATATTCCCAGAAATTACCTGCCATGATTGGAGATTTGAAAACCTTTTTCCAATGCTCATTGTGGCTGGTTGTGGACCTGATTCGTACATTGCATGTAATGCATGTGCTACAGAATAAATAGCATTGTAGATATTGTAACTCTCACCCATCATGCTCCTTTCAAAAATGTAAGAAGGTACATTTTGTAAATTCTCCTTTCCTGTACATCGTTTCTTCCCCTTTGTCGGGACTTTGCCTGGTTTGTGGAAATGGCAATCAAAGATCATTTTCCACCACAGCAGGAGAAAGATGTCCCCTTGAGCTTTGAGGGGGTCTAAAAGCATAAGGAAATCTCTGAATTTTGGGAGATCCCCAGTGTGGTCCGTAAAATGCAAAGCTCCATGGAAGGGCTTTAACACCCACATGACATCCTGAGATCCCATCACTCTAACTTTCCAATGGGAAGTTATGATCCAAACTTTCCAAAATGATGTCCTGAAAAATTGTTCATGAGCAAACACAAAGTTCTGTACATTTGCAATACTGCTGGAATCTCCAAGTAGAATAACTACTTCAGACATAGACCAAGTTTTGAAAACAGGATTGGATTTCAACAGTGGAGTATCAAGGAAATCAGATGTCATCATTTCAGGGAAGGCCAGGCAGTACTCCTTCTCCTTGAGCATTGAAATTAGAGAGGAGATGAAATGTTCTCCATTGTCATTTTCAGGGGTCACCAGCCCAACCCAGTTTCACTGGAAATGCAGGAGCAGCTGGCCAAAACCACATACTGAGGAAATTCCTTGGGATTAATTCGAAAGAAGGAAGAATAAATTGTTCTGTCTCCCAGAGTTAACTCAAAGCCAACACCAAGCTGGAGAAAGTTAGAATGCTCTTTAAAAGACCAAGTACAGTTTAATGGTAGATTTTAGGGTCACTATTGTGTAGTTGATTGCCACACCAATCAGGGTGGCTCACTTGGATTGACAAGCTCAATATTCTTCCCTTCTTAGGAAGAGCCACCAGTTAACACATTCTGCCTGATTGTGATATGTCAGAAGACAAGGGAAGAGACCATCAACTTGATACAGAGAAGAAACCCCACTGAAACTTTTTATGAAGAATGGGTTGAGAAGGAATTCCTTTTGGCAAGTACAGCATTTCAGAATTATCTCATTGTTTATTTTGTTGGAGTTATATAAGAACATGTCTTGATAGATAAAAATATAATAATGAATTGAATTATGCTTGGATTCTTTCAGACAGAATTCTTGAAGGTCCGATCTAAGCAGAGTTCACAAAATTGTTTGCCATAATGTCTTGTCAGTCAATGATTTATTCAGTCTCAATCACAATAATACATGGCCAAACAATCAATACAAACTCAAGGTAAACTGCTCCAAACTCGATGGCAGAAAATATGACATCAGCAACAGATTGGTCAACACCTGGAATGCTCTACCTGACTCCATTGTTACAGTTTCAACCCCTCACAGCTTTAACCTCAAACTGTCTATCGTGGACCTCACCTCATTCCTAATAGGACTTTAAAGGGGTATGCATAAGCACACCAGCCTGCCTACCGTTCCTGTCTTACTGTCCCCATTTATCTGTATTTACTTCCTTGTTCTTGTTTATGTTCATACTTATACTTGTTATCTTGTACATTTTGACAAAAAAACTAACAATAATAATAAAGATACTCTTGATGTGCCCTCCCAAAACACCTTTAGTTTTATATTTGGCTTCTTTACATTCTTCTGTTGTTTTTCTACTATATACAGCATCCAGGAGAGATCTCCTTACCTGTAGGACCTTGAAGATGTTGAAGATGGAGGCCATCTGCCTTGAGGATTTGGAGTTGAGACCTCCAATGACAGAGAGGGGAGGGTCCTGCTTGTCACATTTGTAACCTGGAATCATTTTGCTTCGAGTGGAGAGCAGGGAGAGGCTGTTTGAGAAAATTGATAGCTCAATCTGAACATTGCTATAGATAATGAAGCCAAGTGTGATGTTGGGCAGGAGAACCAAATCCTTGTTGATCTCTGTGACTGCAAAGACTAAGGCCAGGAACTGCTGATAGTTCTTGGGTACAAATCTAGAGTGAGACAAACATCAGGGAACATTATGGGATGATGATGGAATTTGTCTTGCCTTTTTGGGTGTTGTTTGGGGCAGCACATCTTATGTTTGAATGGGTTTTCTTTTTCTTTTTTAAGGATGTTCTTTATTAACTTTGGATGGCTTTGTGATGAAAGAGAAAACCTGTTTGTCCATATCATGGGCCTTTTTATGCCTCTTTATCATACCTCCGTGCTTCACTTTCCTTCAGTGGCTGTAAATTTTCCCAGTTGCTCCTCTAGCACCCTCATCAAATTTGATTCTCTCTTGGAGCCACTTTTTCAGGTCTGGTAATCATTTCTGAACGTGTATGTGTGTTTGTGTGTGTGTGTGTGTGTGTGAGTGATAGCATAGATTTACTGAAGCACTGCAAAGATTCATGAGCATTGCTGATTGCAAAACTTAGTTTTGGTAATTTACAGGATTCAACTTTTCTCTGGTTTTTCAACCATGACTTTCTGTCCAAATTGATGTTATAATGATGTGATGCTTCTTCACTTGGCCAGCAGAGTTAGGACATAGAACATAGAATAACATAGTTGAAAGGGACCTTGGAGGTTTTCTAGTCCAACCCCATACCCAAGCAGGAGACCCCCCACCATTTCTGACATATGCCATATCTAGTCTCTTCTTGAAAGCTCCCAATGACGAAGCTCCCCTAACTTCTGAAGGCAATTTTGTTCCATCACTTGATTGCTCTCACCATTAGGACATTTTCCTTAGTTCTATGTTACTTGGTTAGTTTCCATCCATTGTTTCTTGTCTTGCCTTTTGGGCTGCTTTGGAAAATAGTTTCACCCCCCTTTGTCTTTGTAGGAGTCACTCAAATATTGGAAGACTGCTTCACGTTTCCCCTAGTCCTTCTTTTCATTACCTATAACTATTTTTCATATGTTTTAACCTCTAGCTCCCCTAATCATCTTTGTAGCTCTTCTCTGCACTCTTTCCAGAGTCTCAACATCATTTTTTATATTGAGGTATAGTTTTGAATGCAGTTTGAATGTGTTTCCCTTTTCACATCTTTATGTTATTATCATCTTCCTGATGTAGAGTTCTGGAAAGATTGAGAATTGTTATCTACTTTATGGGTTTGGTGCATTATTGAGAAAAGATTTGAGCTACACTAGAACATTGCAAACATCATGAGAAGTAATATTCCTGAAAGGAGTTCCTGAATCTAAAAGAAAGCAAATATCATCTACATTTTTCCCCATTCCAGTGAAACTTACACCATTGTAAGATCAAAGAAAGCTGGGGATTTTTGAAAATGTGGGGTGTTGGGTACAATCACTGTTTCCAGGGGCAAATTCCCACCAATATTGAGATGACCAGGCCTGTAATAACTTTTCTGAATCTGGAAAGGGGTGGATAGAAGTTTGCATCCTCTTACTGTTTGCATCCTCTTAGCAGTAATGGATGTAGTAGTAGTAATCCTCTTAGCAGTTACCTGGATGGCCCCAAGGCAAATTTATATCAACCATGCTTCTTACCTGTGTGTGATCTGTGACCAAAGAGAAAATTAAGGCCAGCTGGGTCTCATCAAATCCAGGAATTACTGCAGTTCTTTGCAATACATGCTAAGGTAACACATCCCACCTTCACCTTAAGAACCAAGAGTATATTGTTCAAAGCAGTTTTTATCTTGCAAGATATTTGTGGGTAGAAATCCGTAGAGGATAAATTGAGAATGATTGTTCTTTCGATAATTGCAAAGGAAAGAAATTGTTCCATCTAGTTAGCAATAGATTTTTTTATACATCTAAACAGAAAAACATGTTCATGTCTTTTGCTGCTAATCCACAGAGCAGATGGGCTTGAGAGTCAAGGTGAAGCTTGATAGTTGACCGACATGAAATTGAACACCAGCATGCAACATGGAGTTTGGCCTGTGCCATAGTTTGTTCAGAAAGTATGAGTGCTAATGGGGCAGGGTGACACATGACAATCAGTTGTACGCTGATAACTGTGAGCAGTCATACCAATGCATGGAATGGAATAATTTTATCCACATGGCAGAGTATAAAATTTGATATTGGATTGCCTGTCCACTAACAGAGGGATACAATCAAGATCAAGGGAGGTACTAATACCACTCTATAAAGCCTAAGTAAGACCACACCTAGAGTCCTGCATCCAGTTTTGGTCACCACACCATAAAAAAGGTGTTGAGACTCTAGAAAAAGTGCAGAAAAGAGCAACCAGGATGATTAGGGGACTAGAGATTAAAACTTATGAAGAACGGTTACAGAAACTGGTTCTGCCAGCACACCTGGGGAACTGAGAGCAGGATGGGGCCCATCAAATGGCTCATGTGATCTGCTGATGCTGGGGCGGGTGATGGGAAGTGGGGTTTTATTTTGTTATATTGTACTCTATTAATTTATTTGATTCTTTTTGTTAGTTTTTATTGTTTTAAATGTGGTTTTATATTCTGTAAGCCATCTTGAATCACCATGGGTGAACAGGCAGCAATATAAATTCAATGAATGAATGAATGAATGAATAATGAATGAATGGAATAAATGGAATAAAGTTAGAAAGTTAGAAAATATCCTTCGCGAAAATGAATATTTTTAATAGTAAGCTTTATTTTAACTTAGAACACTGGACTTCACTGGGGACAACTGAAATACATGGGATGAAAATGGCTACAAGATTATTGCTGAGAAAAGGCTTATTTATTTATTTATTTATTTATTTATTTATTCATTCATTCATTCACTTATTCATATAATTTCTATATATGTCCACCTCAACCAAAATAATCTTATTGTAACCAGTTATAGCACTTAAAAAAGCATTCTGCATCTGCTACGCATCCGCTACGCATCCGTTCTGCATCCGCTATATCCGCTAGGCACCCACTACGCATCCGCGTAACTCCATCCACCCGGACGCAGGGAGGAAGCGGAACGGATGCAGAACAGATGCGTAGCGGATGCAGCATGGAAACAAAGTGTTTAAAACGGAAAAAACATTCGCAGAGGGGACCTATCTCGGATATTAAGGATGTCTAGAGGATGTCTAGAGGATGCCTCGAGGATGTCTAGCGGAAAACCTATACTGCCTATAAAAAGGGGAAGCAACTCGCCTGCATTTCACTTTCAGAACAGCAGCCCAGCGGTACAGACCTCTGCAGCCTTCATCTGGTTCTTCCTCTTCCACAGCATCCAGTCATATCCACTGTGGATTGTAACAAAGTCCTTTCGGCAGCCACCATCGTTCTGCAACAGTGTGAAGCCATCTGCAGGCTCTGTGAACTCTACTGCGAGAAGAAAAGGAGCCACCCAAAAAGAGTCTGGATCTGAAGATGGTTCGCCAGAAGAGCAGAGGACGGACTGTACAACAAGCTGATGGTGGAGCTCAGGAATGAAGACACTCGGGCGTTCCAGAACTTCATGAGGATGCCTCCAGCCATGTTTGACGAAGTTGTGCAGCGGCTGACACCCAGGTTGACCAAGGCAAACATCAGCTTCCGGCCCAGCCTGGAACCTGGGCTCAAGGTGGCACTCACTCTGCACCACCTGGCCTCAGAGACCTCCTACAGGAGCATGCAGTACGGCTGGAGGGTGCCATCCAACACCATCAGCATTGTGGTCAGAGAAGTGGTGCAGGCCATCATCGAAGAATACAAGGAGGAGCTCCTCCAGTACCCCTCCACTGAAGAAGGATGGAAGAAAGTTGCAGAGCAGTGGTATCAGAAGTGGAACTTCCCACACACCGTTGGAGCCATAGATGGCAAGCACGTGGCCTGCAAAGCTCCAGCCAACTTAGGGTCCACTTATCACAACTACAAGGGCTTCTTCAGCATCATCCTCTTCGCCATGGTCAATGCAGACTACAAGTTCATGTACATCAATCCTTCAGGCAACGGGTCATCTTCAGATGCCCAGGTATACAACGCCAGTGACCTCAAGGAGGGGCTGGAAGGCAACCTCATCGTGGGCTTCCCAGATCCAGACCCACTGCCCAATGACAAACAAGATGTACCCTACTTCATCATGGGGGATGACGCCTTCTCCCTCACAACCTACCTCATGAAGCCATACACTTCCAGACTCCTGACCCGTGAAGAGAGGATCTTCAACTACAGGCTGTTCAGGGCAAGGCGGGTGGTGGAGAATGCCTTTGGCATCCTGGCCAACAGGTTCCAGGTACTTCTCACCAATATGCAGCATAGCCCAGAGACCATGAGGAGGATCATGGAAGCTTGCTGCATCCTGCACAATCTCATGCGCACCTGCTACCCAGTCTTGCAGAACAGGCTCGTGGACCTCCAACAAGGCAGTGGGGACATGGAGCCTGGGGAATGAAGGCAAGGGCGAAACCTGATAGACACTTAGGATGTGCAAGGCCCCAACAGAGCCTCACGTGAGGTGAAGAAGCAG